>CM067553.1:49025084-49070948 GCA_034509755.1 Anisodus tanguticus | reverse complement strand
CTACAACCTACTGACCGGGTTTATTTGTTTTGACTCTATAGCGAATACTGCAACCTCTTTGACTCATTTTACATACCTCGACCGTGAAAAAAGAACACTACGGACCTTCCCGATTGGATTTATGTCATTTTAACTTCGGAACGAAGACTATGGCCTCCCGATTGGGTTTACATCATTTAGACTTTGGAGCAAAGATTGCGACCTCTTTGATCGATTTTACATCACTTGGACTTTAAAAAATGAACACTGCGACCTTCCCGACCAGATCATTTTACCTTCTGGAACAAATACTATGGCCTCCTGACTGGGTTTACATCATTCTAATTATGGAACGAAGACTGCGGCCTCTTTGACTGGTTTTACATCACTCTGACCTTGAAAAATTAACATTGTGGCCTTCCCAATCGGATTTAAATCGTTTTAACTTCTAGGAAACAAAGATTGCGGCCTCTAACGGGTTTACATAATTCGACTCGTAGCGAAGACTGAAGCCTCTTTGACTAGTTTTATATAACTTTGACCAAGAAAAATGAACACTGAAGCCTTCTCGACTAGATTAATGCCATTTTAACTTCTGGAACGAAGACTGTAGCCTATTGAATGTGTTTACATCGTTCTGAATCTGAAGCAAAGACTGCGGCCTTTTTTACTGATTTTACACCACTCTGACCTTGAAAAATGAACACTAAGGCCTTCTCGACTACATTTATGCCATTTTAACTTCTGGAATAAAGATTGCAGCCTCCTAACCGAGTTTACATTGTTTTGACTATAGAGCAAAGACTCGCGGCCTCTTTGATCGGTTTTACATCACTCTGACATTGAAAAACATACATTGTGGCCTTCTTGATTGCATTTATGTCATTTTAACTTTTAGAACAAAGAATGCGGCCTCTTGATCAGGTTTACATCATTCTGACTCTGGAGGGAAGACTGCATCCTCTTTGACCGGTTTTACATCACTTTGACCTTGAAAAATGTTTATTGAAGCCTTCTAAACTGGATTTACATCGTTGTAACATCTATAAAGAAGTCTGCAACATCCTAACCAGGTTTACATCGTTCTGACTCTAGAGAAAAGACTACAGCCTCTTTGACCGATTTTACATTACTCTAACCTTGAAAAAGATACAATGCAGCCTTTTCGATTAGATTTACGTCATTTTAACTTTTGAAACGAAGCCTTCGGTCTCCTAATGTGGGTTACATCATTCTGACTAGTTTTACATCAATCTGACATTGAAAAATGAACATTGCGACCTTTTCTGACAAGATTTATGTCATTGTAACTTCTAGAACAAATATTGTGGCCTCTTGACCGGGTTTACATCATTCTAACTCTACGACAAAGACTACAACTTCTTTGACCAGTTCTACATCATTCTAACCTTGAAAAAAAACAATGTGGCCTTCTGACCAAGTTTACATCATTCTGACTCTAGGGCGAATACTCTGGTCTCTTTGATCGGTTTTACATCACACTGACCTTGTAAAACATACATTGTAGCCTTCTCGATTGGATTAACGTGGTTTTAACTTCTGGAAAAAATATTGCTGCCTCCTGATCGGGTTTCTATCATTCTAACTCTGGAGTGAAGACTGTGACCTCTTTGACCGGTTTTACATCACTTTGACCTTGAAAAAACAACATTGTGGCCTTCCCGACCCACATTTACGTCATTTTAACTTTTGGAACAAAAGCTGTGGCCTCTTGATTGAGTTTACATCATTCTAACTCGCATCGAATACTGCACCTCTTTGATCTGTTTTACATAACACTGACCTTGAAAAAATAAAATTATGGCTTTCCCAATCGGATTTACATCATTTTAACTTCTGGATCGAACACTACAACCTACTGACCGGGTTTATATTGTTTTGACTCTATAGCGAATACTGCAACCTCTTTGACTCATTTTACATACCTCGAACCGTGAAAAAAGAACACTACGAATTTTTCCCGATTGGATTTATGTCATTTTAACTTCGGAACGAAGACTATGGCCTCTGATTGGGTTTACATCATTTAGACTTTGGAGCAAAGAAAGATTGCGACCTCTTTGATCGATTTTACATCACTTGGACTTTAAAAAATGAACACTGCGACCTTCCCGACCGGATCATTTTACCTTCGGGAACAAATACTATGGCCTCACGACCGGTTTTTACATCATTCTAATTATGGAACGAAGATCTGCGGCCTCTTTGACTGGTTTTACATCACTCGACCTTGAAAAATTAACATTGTGGCCTTCCCAATCGGATTTAAATCGTTTTAACTTCGGAACAAAGATTGCGGCCTCCTAACCGGGTTTACATAATTCGACTCGTAGCGAAGACTGAAGCCTCTTTGACTAGTTTTATATAACTTTGACCAAGAAAAATGAACACGAAGCCTTCTCGACTAGATTAATGCCATTTTAACTTCTCGGAACGAAGACGTAGCCTATTGAATGTGTTTACATCGTTCTGAATCTGAAGCAAAGATCTGCGGCCTTTTTTACTGATTTTACACCACTCGACCTTGAAAAATGAACACTAAGGCCTTCTCGACTACATTTATGCCATTTTAACTTCGGAATAAAGATTGCGACCTCCTAACCGAGTTTACATTGTTTTGACTATAGAGCAAAGAAAGCTGCGGCCTCTTTGATCGGTTTTACATCACTCGACGACATTGAAAAACATACATTGTGGCCTTCTTGATTGCATTTATGTCATTTTAACTTTTAGAACAAAGAATGCGGCCTCTTGATCGGTTTACATCATTCGACTGCGGAGGGAAGAATCATCCTCTTTGACCGGTTTTACATCACTTTGACCTTGAAAAATGTTTATTGAAGCCTTCTAAACTGGATTTACATCGTTGTAACATCTATAAAGAAGTCTGCAACATCCTAACCATGTTTACATCGTTCTGACTCTAGAGAAAAGACTGCAGCCTCTTTGACCGATTTTACATTACTCTAACCTTGAAAAAGATACAATGCAGCCTTTTCGATTAGATTTACGTCATTTTAACTTCTGAAACAAAGCCTTCGGTCTCCTAATGTGGGTTACATCATTCTGACTAGTTTTACATCAATCTGACATTGAAAAATGAACATTGCGACCTTTTCTGACAAGATTTATGTCATTGTAACTTCTAGAACAAATATTGTGGCCTCTTGACCGGGTTTACATCATTCTAACTCTACGACAAAGACTACAACTTCTTTGACCAGTTCTACATCATTCTAACCTTGAAAAAAAACAATGTGGCCTTCTGACCAAGTTTACATCATTCTGACTCTAGGGCGAATACTACGGTCTCTTTGATCGGTTTTACATCACACCGACCTTGTAAAACATACATTGTAGCCTTCTCGATTGGATTAACGTGGTTTTAACTTCGGAAAAAATATTGCTTTGCCTCTGATCGGGTTTCTATCATTCTAACTCTGGAGTGAAGACGTGACCTCTTTGACCGGTTTTACATCACTTTGACCTTGAAAAAACAACATTGTGGCCTTCCCGACCACATTTACGTCATTTTAACTTTTGGAACAAAAACTCTGTGGCCTCTTGATTGAGTTTACATCATTCTAACTCTGCATCGAATACTGCAGCCTCTTTGATCTGTTTTACATAACAACGACCTTGAAAAAATAAAATTATGGCTTTCCCAATCGGATTTACATCATTTTAACTTCACGGATCGAACACTACAACCTACTTGACCGGGTTTATATTGTTTTGACTCTATAGCGAATACTTGCAACCTCTTTGACTCATTTTACATACCTCGACCGTGAAAAAAGAACACTACGACCTTCCCGATTGGATTTATGTCATTTTAACTTCGGAACGAAGACTATGGCCTCTGATTGGGTTTACATCATTTAGACTTTGGAGCAAAGATTGCGACCTCTTTGATCGATTTTACATCACTTGGACTTTAAAAAATGAACACTGCGACCTTCCCGACCGGATCATTTTACCTTACGGAACAAATACTATGGCCTCTGACGGGTTTACATCATTCTAATTATGGAACGAAGACTGCGGCCTCTTTGACTGTTTTTACATCACTCGACCTTGAAAAATTAACATTGTGGCCTTCCCAATCGGATTTAAATCGTTTTAACTTCGGAACAAAGATTGCGGCCTCCTAACCGGGTTTACATAATTCGACTCGTAGCGAAGACTGAAGCCTCTTTGACTAGTTTTATATAACTTTGACCAAGAAAAATGAACACGAAGCCTTCTCGACTAGATTAATGCCATTTTAACTTCGGAACGAAGGCGTAGCCTATTGAATGTGTTTACATCGTTCGAATCGAAGCAAAAAGACTGCGGCCTTTTTTACGATTTTACACCACTCGACCTTGAAAAATGAACACTAAAGGCCTTCTCGACTACATTTATGCCATTTTAACTTCGGAATAAAGATTGCGACCTCTAACCGAGTTTACATTGTTTTGACTATAGAGCAAAGACTGCGGCCTCTTTGATCGGTTTTACATCACTCGACATTGAAAAACATACATTGTGGCCTTCTTGATTGCATTTATGTCATTTTAACTTTTAGAACAAAGAATGCGGCCTCTTGATCGGGTTTACATCATTCGACTCGGAGGGAAGACTGCATCCTCTTTGACCGGTTTTACATCACTTTGACCTTGAAAAATGTTTATTGAAGCCTTCTAAACTGGATTTACATCGTTGTAACATCTATAAAGAAGTCTGCGCAACATCCTAACCAGGTTTACATCGTTCGACTCTAGAGAAAAGACTACGACCTCTTTGACCGATTTTACATTACTCTAACCTTGAAAAAGATACAATGCAGCCTTTTCGATTAGATTTACGTCATTTTAACTTCGAAACAAAGCCTTCGGTCTCCTAATGTGGGTTACATCATTCTGACTAGTTTTACATCAATCTGACATTGAAAAATGAACATTGCGACCTTTTCTGACAAGATTTATGTCATTGTAACTTCTAGAACAAATATTGTGGCCTCTTGACCGGGTTTACATCATTCTAACTCTACGACAAAGACTACAACTTCTTTGACCAGTTCTACATCATTCTAACCTTGAAAAAAAACAATGTGGCCTTCTGACCAAGTTTACATCATTCTGACTCTAGGGCGAATACTCTGGTCTCTTTGATCGGTTTTACATCACACTTGACCTTGTAAAACATACATTGTAGCCTTCTCGATTGGATTAACGTGGTTTTAACTTCGGAAAAAATATTGCTGCCTCCCGATCGGGTTTCTATCATTCTAACTCTGGAGTGAAGACCGTGACCTCTTTGACCGGTTTTACATCACTTTGACCTTGAAAAAACAACATTGTGGCCTTCCCGACCACATTTACGTCATTTTAACTTTTGGAACAAAAACGTGGCCTCTTGATTGAGTTTACATCATTCTAACTCTGCATCGAATACTGCACCTCTTTGATCTGTTTTACATAACAACGACCTTGAAAAAATAAAATTATGGCTTTCCCAATCGGATTTACATCATTTTAACTTCGGATCGAACACTACAACCTACTGACCGGGTTTATATTGTTTTGACTCTATAGCGAATACTTGCAACCTCTTTGACTCATTTTACATACCTCGGACCGTGAAAAAAGAACACTACGACCTTCCCGATTGGATTTATGTCATTTTAACTTCTGGAACGAAGACTATGGCCTCCTGATTGGGTTTACATCATTTAGACTTTGGAGCAAAGATTGCGACCTCTTTGATCGATTTTACATCACTTGGACTTTAAAAAATGAACACTGCGACCTTCCCGACCAGATCATTTTACCTTCTGGAACAAATACTATGGCCTCCTGACTTGGGTTTACATCATTCTAATTATGGAACGAAGAGGCGCGGCCTCTTTGACTGGTTTTACATCACTCTGACCTTGAAAAATTAACATTGTGGCCTTCCCAATCGGATTTAAATCGTTTTAACTTCTGGAACAAAGATTGCGGCCTCCTAACTGGGTTTACATAATTCTGACTCTGTAGCGAAGACTGAAGCCTCTTTGACTAGTTTTATATAACTTTGACCAAGAAAAAAGAACACTGAAGCCTTCTCGACTAGATTAATGCCATTTTAACTTCTGGAACGAAGACTGTAGCCTATTGAATGTGTTTACATCGTTCTGAATCTGAAGCAAAGACTGCGGCCTTTTTTACTGATTTTACACCACTCTGACCTTGAAAAATGAACACTAAGGCCTTCTCGACTACATTTATGCCATTTTAACTTCTGGAATAAAGATTGCAGCCTCCTAACCGAGTTTACATTGTTTTGACTATAGAGCAAAGACTGCGGCCTCTTTGATCGGTTTTACATCACTCTGACATTGAAAAACATACATTGTGGCCTTCTTGATTGCATTTATGTCATTTTAACTTTTAGAACAAAGAATGCGGCCTCTTGATCAGGTTTACATCATTCTGACTCTGGAGGGAAGACTGCATCCTCTTTGACCGGTTTTACATCACTTTGACCTTGAAAAATGTTTATTGAAGCCTTCTAAACTGGATTTACATCGTTGTAACATCTATAAAGAAGTACGCAACATCCTAACCAGGTTTACATCGTTCTGACTCTAGAGAAAAGACTGCAGCCTCTTTGACCGATTTTACATTACTCTAACCTTGAAAAAGATACAATGCAGCCTTTTCGATTAGATTTACGTCATTTTAACTTTTGAAACAAAGCCTTCGGTCTCCTAATGTGGGTTACATCATTCTGACTAGTTTTACATCAATCTGACATTGAAAAATGAACATTGCGACCTTTTCTGACAAGATTTATGTCATTGTAACTTCTAGAACAAATATTGTGGCCTCTTGACCGGGTTTACATCATTCTAACTCTACGACAAAGACTACAACTTCTTTGACCAGTTCTACATCATTCTAACCTTGAAAAAAAACAATGTGGCCTTCTGACCAAGTTTACATCATTCTGACTCTAGGGCGAATACTCTGGTCTCTTTGATCGGTTTTACATCACACTGACCTTGTAAAACATACATTGTAGCCTTCTCGATTGGATTAACGTGGTTTTAACTTTTGGAAAAAATATTGCTGCCTCCTGATCGGGTTTCTATCATTCTAACTCTGGAGTGAAGACTGTGACCTCTTTGACCGGTTTTACATCACTTTGACCTTGAAAAAACAACATTGTGGCCTTCCCGACCACATTTACGTCATTTTAACTTTTGGAACAAAAACTGGCCTCTTGATTGAGTTTACATCATTCTAACTCTGCATCGAATCTGCAGACCTCTTTGATCTGTTTTACATAACACCGACCTTGAAAAAATAAAATTATGGCTTTCCCAATCGGATTTACATCATTTTAACTTCGGATCGAACACTACAACCTACTTGACCGGGTTTATATTGTTTTGACTCTATAGCGAATACTTGCAACCTCTTTGACTCATTTTACATACCTCGGACCGTGAAAAAAGAACACTACGACCTTCCCGATTGGATTTATGTCATTTTAACTTCTGGAACGAAGACTATGGCCTCCTGATTGGGTTTACATCATTTAGACTTTGGAGCAAAGATTGCGACCTCTTTGATCGATTTTACATCACTTGGACTTTAAAAAATGAACACTGCAGCCTTCCCGACCAGATCATTTTACCTTCTGGAACAAATACTATGGCCTCCTGACTGGGTTTACATCATTCTAATTATGGAACGAAGACTGCGGCCTCTTTGACTGGTTTTACATCACTCTGACCTTGAAAAATTAACATTGTGGCCTTCCCAATCGGATTTAAATCGTTTTAACTTCTGGAACAAAGATTGCGGCCTCCTAACTGGGTTTACATAATTCGACTCGTAGCGAAGAGCGAAGCCTCTTTGACTAGTTTTATATAACTTTGACCAAGAAAAATGAACAACGAAGCCTTCTCGACTAGATTAATGCCATTTTAACTTCGGAACGAAGAAGCGTAGCCTATTGAATGTGTTTACATCGTTCGAATCGAAGCAAAGACTGCGGCCTTTTTTACGATTTTACACCACTCGACCTTGAAAAATGAACACTAAGGCCTCTCGACTACATTTATGCCATTTTAACTTCGGAATAAAGATTGCGACCTCCTAACTAACCGAGTTTACATTGTTTTGACTATAGAGCAAAGACTGCGGCCTCTTTGATCGGTTTTACATCACTCTGACATTGAAAAACATACATTGTGGCCTTCTTGATTGCATTTATGTCATTTTAACTTTTAGAACAAAGAATGCGGCCTCTTGATCAGGTTTACATCATTCTGACTCTGGAGGGAAAGACTGCATCCTCTTTGACCGGTTTTACATCACTTTGACCTTGAAAAATGTTTATTGAAGCCTTCTAAACTGGATTTACATCGTTGTAACATCTATAAAGAAGTCTGCAACATCCTAACCAGGTTTACATCGTTCGACTCTAGAGAAAAAGACTGCGACCTCTTTGACCGATTTTACATTACTCTAACCTTGAAAAAGATACAATGCAGCCTTTTCGATTAGATTTACGTCATTTTAACTTTTGAAACAAAGCCTTCGGTCTCCTAATGTGGGTTACATCATTCTGACTAGTTTTACATCAATCTGACATTGAAAAATGAACATTGCGACCTTTTCTGACAAGATTTATGTCATTGTAACTTCTAGAACAAATATTGTGGCCTCTTGACCGGGTTTACATCATTCTAACTCTACGACAAAGACTACAACTTCTTTGACCAGTTCTACATCATTCTAACCTTGAAAAAAAACAATGTGGCCTTCTGACCAAGTTTACATCATTCTGACTCTAGGGCGAATACTCTGGTCTCTTTGATCGGTTTTACATCACACTGACCTTGTAAAACATACATTGTAGCCTTCTCGATTGGATTAACGTGGTTTTAACTTCGGAAAAAATATTGCTGCCTCTGATCGGGTTTCTATCATTCTAACTCTGGAGTGAAGACTGTGACCTCTTTGACCGGTTTTACATCACTTTGACCTTGAAAAAACAACATTGTGGCCTTCCCGACCACATTTACGTCATTTTAACTTTTGGAACAAAAGCTGTGGCCTCTTGATTGAGTTTACATCATTCTAACTCGCATCGAATCTGCGCACCTCTTTGATCTGTTTTACATAACAACGACCTTGAAAAAATAAAATTATGGCTTTCCCAATCGGATTTACATCATTTTAACTTCGGATCGAACACTACAACCTACTTGACCGGGTTTATATTGTTTTGACTCTATAGCGAATACGCAACCTCTTTGACTCATTTTACATACCTCGGACCGTGAAAAAAGAACACTACGACCTTCCCGATTGGATTTATGTCATTTTAACTTCGGAACGAAGACTATGGCCTCCCGATTGGGTTTACATCATTTAGACTTTGGAGCAAAGATTGCGACCTCTTTGATCGATTTTACATCACTTGGACTTTAAAAAATGAACACTGCGACCTTCCCGACCGGATCATTTTACCTTCGGAACAAATACTATGGCCTCCCGACTTGGGTTTACATCATTCTAATTATGGAACGAAGACTGCGGCCTCTTTGATGGTTTTACATCACTCGACCTTGAAAAATTAACATTGTGGCCTTCCCAATCGGATTTAAATCGTTTTAACTTCGGAACAAAGATTGCGGCCTCCTAACGGGTTTACATAATTCGACTCGTAGCGAAGACGAAGCCTCTTTGACTAGTTTTATATAACTTTGACCAAGAAAAATGAACACCGAAGCCTTCTCGACTAGATTAATGCCATTTTAACTTCGGAACGAAGACGTAGCCTATTGAATGTGTTTACATCGTTCGAATCGAAGCAAAGACTGCGGCCTTTTTTACCGATTTTACACCACTCGACCTTGAAAAATGAACACTAAGGCCTTCTCGACTACATTTATGCCATTTTAACTTCGGAATAAAGATTGCGACCTCTAACCGAGTTTACATTGTTTTGACTATAGAGCAAAGACTGCGGCCTCTTTGATCGGTTTTACATCACTCGACATTGAAAAACATACATTGTGGCCTTCTTGATTGCATTTATGTCATTTTAACTTTTAGAACAAAGAATGCGGCCTCTTGATCGGGTTTACATCATTCGACTCGGAGGGAAGACTGCATCCTCTTTGACCGGTTTTACATCACTTTGACCTTGAAAAATGTTTATTGAAGCCTTCTAAACTGGATTTACATCGTTGTAACATCTATAAAGAAGTCTGCAACATCCTAACCAGTTTACATCGTTCGACTCTAGAGAAAAGACTGCGACCTCTTTGACCGATTTTACATTACTCTAACCTTGAAAAAGATACAATGCAGCCTTTTCGATTAGATTTACGTCATTTTAACTTTTGAAAACAAAGCCTTCGGTCTCCTAATGTGGGTTACATCATTCGACTAGTTTTACATCAATCTGACATTGAAAAATGAACATTGCGACCTTTTCTGACAAGATTTATGTCATTGTAACTTCTAGAACAAATATTGTGGCCTCTTGACCGGGTTTACATCATTCTAACTCTACGACAAAGACTACAACTTCTTTGACCTTTCTACATCATTCTAACCTTGAAAAAAAACAATGTGGCCTTCTGACCAAGTTTACATCATTCTGACTCTAGGGCGAATACTCTGGTCTCTTTGATCGGTTTTACATCACACTGACCTTGTAAAACATACATTGTAGCCTTCTCGATTGGATTAACGTGGTTTTAACTTCTGGAAAAAATATTGCTGCCTCTGATCGGGTTTCTATCATTCTAACTCTGGAGTGAAGACGTGACCTCTTTGACCGGTTTTACATCACTTTGACCTTGAAAAAACAACATTGTGGCCTTCCCGACCACATTTACGTCATTTTAACTTTTGGAACAAAAACTGTGGCCTCTTGATTGAGTTTACATCATTCTAACTCTGCATCGAATACTGCAGCCTCTTTGATCTGTTTTACATAACACTGACCTTGAAAAAATAAAATTATGGCTTTCCCAATCGGATTTACATCATTTTAACTTCTGGATCGAACACTACAACCTACTGACCGGGTTTATTTGTTTTGACTCTATAGCGAATACTGCAACCTCTTTGACTCATTTTACATACCTCGGACCGTGAAAAAAAAGAACAACACTACACCTTCCCGATTGGATTTATGTCATTTTAACTTCTGGAACGAAGACTATGGCCTCCTGATTGGGTTTACATCATTTAGACTTTGGAGCAAAGATTGCGACCTCTTTGATCGATTTTACATCACTTGGACTTTAAAAAATGAACACTGCGACCCTTCCCGACCGATCATTTTACCTTCGGAACAAATACTATGGCCTCTGACGGGTTTACATCATTCTAATTATGGAACGAAGACTGCGGCCTCTTTGACTGGTTTTACATCACTCTGACCTTGAAAAATTAACATTGTGGCCTTCCCAATCGGATTTAAATCGTTTTAACTTCTGGAACAAAGATTGCGGCCTCCTAACTGGGTTTACATAATTCGACTCGTAGCGAAGACCGAAAGCCTCTTTGACTAGTTTTATATAACTTTGACCAAGAAAAATGAACACTGAAGCCTTCTCGACTAGATTAATGCCATTTTAACTTCTGGAACGAAGACTGTAGCCTATTGAATGTGTTTACATCGTTCTGAATCTGAAGCAAAGACTGCGGCCTTTTTACTGATTTTACACCACTCTGACCTTGAAAAATGAACACTAAGGCCTTCTCGACTACATTTATGCCATTTTAACTTCGGAATAAAGATTGCGACCTCCTAACCGAGTTTACATTGTTTTGACTATAGAGCAAAGGCTGCGCCTCTTTGATCGGTTTTACATCACTCGACATTGAAAAACATACATTGTGGCCTTCTTGATTGCATTTATGTCATTTTAACTTTTAGAACAAAGAATGCGGCCTCTTGATCAGGTTTACATCATTCTGACTCTGGAGGGAAGACTGCATCCTCTTTGACCGGTTTTACATCACTTTGACCTTGAAAAATGTTTATTGAAGCCTTCTAAACTGGATTTACATCGTTGTAACATCTATAAAGAAACATGCAACATCCTAACCAGGTTTACATCGTTCGACTCTAGAGAAAAGACTGCAACCTCTTTGACCGATTTTACATTACTCTAACCTTGAAAAAGATACAATGCAGCCTTTTCGATTAGATTTACGTCATTTTAACTTCTGAAACAAAGCCTTCGGTCTCCTAATGTGGGTTACATCATTCTGACTAGTTTTACATCAATCTGACATTGAAAAATGAACATTGCGACCTTTTACGACAAGATTTATGTCATTGTAACTTCTAGAACAAATATTGTGGCCTCTTGACCGGGTTTACATCATTCTAACTCTACGACAAAGACTACAACTTCTTTGACCAGTTCTACATCATTCTAACCTTGAAAAAAAACAATGTGGCCTTCTGACCAAGTTTACATCATTCTGACTCTAGGGCGAATACTCTGGTCTCTTTGATCGGTTTTACATCACACTGACCTTGTAAAACATACATTGTAGCCTTCTCGATTGGATTAACGTGGTTTTAACTTCTGGAAAAAATATTGCTGCCTCTGATCGGGTTTCTATCATTCTAACTCTGGAGTGAAGACCGCGTGACCTCTTTGACCGGTTTTACATCACTTTGACCTTGAAAAAACAACATTGTGGCCTTCCCGACCACATTTACGTCATTTTAACTTTTGGAACAAAAACGTGGCCTCTTGATTGAGTTTACATCATTCTAACTCTGCATCGAATACTGCAACCTCTTTGATCTGTTTTACATAACACTGACCTTGAAAAAATAAAATTATGGCTTTCCCAATCGGATTTACATCATTTTAACTTCTGGATCGAACACTACAACCTACTGACCGGGTTTATATTGTTTTGACTCTATAGCGAATACTGCAACCTCTTTGACTCATTTTACATACCTCAGACCGTGAAAAAAAGAACACTACACCTTCCCGATTGGATTTATGTCATTTTAACTTCTGGAACGAAGACTATGGCCTCCTGATTGGGTTTACATCATTTAGACTTTGGAGCAAAGATTGCGACCTCTTTGATCGATTTTACATCACTTGGACTTTAAAAAATGAACACTGCGACCTTCCCGACCAGATCATTTTACCTTCTGGAACAAATACTATGGCCTCCTGACTGGGTTTACATCATTCTAATTATGGAACGAAGACTGCGGCCTCTTTGACTGGTTTTACATCACTCTGACCTTGAAAAATTAACATTGTGGCCTTCCCAATCGGATTTAAATCGTTTTAACTTCTAGAACAAAGATTGCGGCCTCCTAACCGCGGTTTACATAATTCGACTCGTAGCGAAGACCGAAGCCTCTTTGACTAGTTTTATATAACTTTGACCAAGAAAAATGAACACCGAAGCCTTCTCGACTAGATTAATGCCATTTTAACTTCGGAACGAAGACGTAGCCTATTGAATGTGTTTACATCGTTACGAATCGAAGCAAAGACTGCGGCCTTTTTTACGATTTTACACCACTCGACCTTGAAAAATGAACACTAAGGCCTTCTCGACTACATTTATGCCATTTTAACTTCGGAATAAAGATTGCGACCTCTAACCGAGTTTACATTGTTTTGACTATAGAGCAAAGATCTGCGGCCTCTTTGATCGGTTTTACATCACTCGACATTGAAAAACATACATTGTGGCCTTCTTGATTGCATTTATGTCATTTTAACTTTTAGAACAAAGAATGCGGCCTCTTGATCGGGTTTACATCATTCGACTGCGGAGGGAAGACTCGCATCCTCTTTGACCGGTTTTACATCACTTTGACCTTGAAAAATGTTTATTGAAGCCTTCTAAACTGGATTTACATCGTTGTAACATCTATAAAGAAGTCTGCAACATCCTAACCAGTTTACATCGTTCGACTCTAGAGAAAAGACTACGACCTCTTTGACCGATTTTACATTACTCTAACCTTGAAAAAGATACAATGCAGCCTTTTCGATTAGATTTACGTCATTTTAACTTTTGAAACAAAGCCTTCGGTCTCCTAATGTGGGTTACATCATTACGACTAGTTTTACATCAATCGACATTGAAAAATGAACATTGCGACCTTTTACGACAAGATTTATGTCATTGTAACTTCTAGAACAAATATTGTGGCCTCTTGACCGGGTTTACATCATTCTAACTCTACGACAAAGACTACAACTTCTTTGACCAGTTCTACATCATTCTAACCTTGAAAAAAAACAATGTGGCCTTCTGACCAAGTTTACATCATTCTGACTCTAGGGCGAATACTCGGGTCTCTTTGATCGGTTTTACATCACACCGACCTTGTAAAACATACATTGTAGCCTTCTCGATTGGATTAACGTGGTTTTAACTTCGGAAAAAATATTGCTTTGCCTCTGATCGGGTTTCTATCATTCTAACTCTGGAGTGAAGATCTGTGACCTCTTTGACCGGTTTTACATCACTTTGACCTTGAAAAAACAACATTGTGGCCTTCCCGACCACATTTACGTCATTTTAACTTTTGGAACAAAAACTGTGGCCTCTTGATTGAGTTTACATCATTCTAACTCTGCATCGAATACTGCAACCTCTTTGATCTGTTTTACATAACACTGACCTTGAAAAAATAAAATTATGGCTTTCCCAATCGGATTTACATCATTTTAACTTCTGGATCGAAGACTACAACCTACTGACCGGGTTTATATTGTTTTGACTCTATAGCGAATACTTGCAACCTCTTTGACTCATTTTACATACCTCGACCGAAAAAAAAACACTACGACCTTCCCGATTGGATTTATGTCATTTTAACTTCGGAACGAAGACTATGGCCTCTGATTGGGTTTACATCATTTAGACTTTGGAGCAAAGATTGCGACCTCTTTGATCGATTTTACATCACTTGGACTTTAAAAAATGAACACTGCGACCTTCCCGACCAGATCATTTTACCTTCTGGAACAAATACTATGGCCTCCTGACTTGGTTTACATCATTCTAATTATGGAACGAAGATGCGGCCTCTTTGACTGGGTTTTACATCACTCGACCTTGAAAAATTAACATTGTGGCCTTCCCAATCGGATTTAAATCGTTTTAACTTCTACGGAACAAAGATTGCGGCCTCCTAACCGGGTTTACATAATTCGACTCTGTAGCGAAGAAGACCTGAAGCCTCTTTGACTAGTTTTATATAACTTTGACCAAGAAAAATGAACACGAAGCCTTCTCGACTAGATTAATGCCATTTTAACTTCTGGAACGAAGATCGTAGCCTATTGAATGTGTTTACATCGTTCGAATCGAAGCAAAGACTGCGGCCTTTTTTTTTACGATTTTACACCACTCGACCTTGAAAAATGAACACTAAGGCCTTCTCGACTACATTTATGCCATTTTAACTTCGGAATAAAGATTGCGACCTCTAACCGAGTTTACATTGTTTTGACTATAGAGCAAAGAAGCTGCGGCCTCTTTGATCGGTTTTACATCACTCGACATTGAAAAACATACATTGTGGCCTTCTTGATTGCATTTATGTCATTTAACTTTTAGAACAAAGAATGCGGCCTCTTGATCGGGTTTACATCATTCGACTCGGAGGGAAGACTGCATCCTCTTTGACCGGTTTTACATCACTTTGACCTTGAAAAATGTTTATTGAAGCCTTCTAAACTGGATTTACATCGTTGTAACATCTATAAAGAAGTCTGCAACATCCTAACCAGTTTACATCGTTCGACTCTAGAGAAAAGACTGCAGACCTCTTTGACCGATTTTACATTACTCTAACCTTGAAAAAGATACAATGCAGCCTTTTCGATTAGATTTACGTCATTTTAACTTTTGAAAAAGCAAAGCCTTCGGTCTCCTAATGTGGGTTACATCATTCTGACTAGTTTTACATCAATCTGACATTGAAAAATGAACATTGCGACCTTTTCTGACAAGATTTATGTCATTGTAACTTCTAGAACAAATATTGTGGCCTCTTGACCGGGTTTACATCATTCTAACTCTACGACAAAGACTACAACTTCTTTGACCAGTTCTACATCATTCTAACCTTGAAAAAAAAAAACAATGTGGCCTTCTGACCAAGTTTACATCATTCTGACTCTAGGGCGAATACTCTGGTCTCTTTGATCGGTTTTACATCACACTGACCTTGTAAAACATACATTGTAGCCTTCTCGATTGGATTAACGTGGTTTTAACTTCTGGAAAAAATATTGCTGCCTCCTGATCGGGTTTCTATCATTCTAACTCTGGAGTGAAGACTGTGACCTCTTTGACCGGTTTTACATCACTTTGACCTTGAAAAAACAACATTGTGGCCTTCCCGACCACATTTACGTCATTTTAACTTTTGGAACAAAAACTGTGGCCTCTTGATTGAGTTTACATCATTCTAACTCTGCATCGAATACTGCAACCTCTTTGATCTGTTTTACATAACACTGACCTTGAAAAAATAAAATTATGGCTTTCCCAATCGGATTTACATCATTTTAACTTCTGGATCGAAGACTACAACCTACTTGACCGGGTTTATATTGTTTTGACTCTATAGCGAATACTGCAACCTCTTTGACTCATTTTACATACCTCAGACCGTGAAAAAAGAACACTACAGCCTTCCCGATTGGATTTATGTCATTTTAACTTCTGGAACGAAGACTATGGCCTCCTGATTGGGTTTACATCATTTAGACTTTGGAGCAAAGATTGCGACCTCTTTGATCGATTTTACATCACTTGGACTTTAAAAAATGAACACAGCAGCCTTCCCGACCAGATCATTTTACCTTCTGGAACAAATACTATGGCCTCCTGACGACGGGTTTACATCATTCTAATTATGGAACGAAGACTGCGGCCTCTTTGACTGGTTTTACATCACTCTGACCTTGAAAAATTAACATTGTGGCCTTCCCAATCGGATTTAAATCGTTTTAACTTCGGAACAAAGATTGCGGCCTCCTAACCGGGTTTACATAATTCGACTCGTAGCGAAGACCGAAGCCTCTTTGACTAGTTTTATATAACTTTGACTGAAAAATGAACACCGAAAAATGAACAACGAAGCCTTCTCGACTAGATTAATGCCATTTTAACTTCTGGAACGAAGACTGTAGCCTATTGAATGTGTTTACATCGTTCTGAATCTGAAGCAAAGACTGCGGCCTTTTTTACGATTTTACACCACTCGACCTTGAAAAATGAACACTAAGGCCTTCTCGACTACATTTATGCCATTTTAACTTCGGAATAAAGATTGCGACCTCTAACCGAGTTTACATTGTTTTGACTATAGAGCAAAGACTGCGGCCTCTTTGATCGGTTTTACATCACTCTGACATTGAAAAACATACATTGTGGCCTTCTTGATTGCATTTATGTCATTTTAACTTTTAGAACAAAGAATGCGGCCTCTTGATCAGGTTTACATCATTCGACTCTGGAGGGAAGACTGCATCCTCTTTGACCGGTTTTACATCACTTTGACCTTGAAAAATGTTTATTGAAGCCTTCTAAACTGGATTTACATCGTTGTAACATCTATAAAGAAGTCTGCAACATCCTAACCAGGTTTACATCGTTCTGACTCTAGAGAAAAGACGACCTCTTTGACCGATTTTACATTACTCTAACCTTGAAAAAGATACAATGCAGCCTTTTCGATTAGATTTACGTCATTTTAACTTCTGAAACAAAGCCTTCGGTCTCCTAATGTGGGTTACATCATTCTGACTAGTTTTACATCAATCTGACATTGAAAAATGAACATTGCGACCTTTTCTGACAAGATTTATGTCATTGTAACTTCTAGAACAAATATTGTGGCCTCTTGACCGGGTTTACATCATTCTAACTCTACGACAAAGACTACAACTTCTTTGACCAGGTTCTACATCATTCTAACCTTGAAAAAAAACAATGTGGCCTTCTGACCAAGTTTACATCATTCTGACTCTAGGGCGAATACTGTGGTCTCTTTGATCGGTTTTACATCACACTGACCTTGAAAAACATACATTGTAGCCTTCTCGATTGGATTAACATCGTTTTAACTTCTGGAAAAAATATTGCTGCCTCTGATCGGGTTTCTATCATTCTAACTCTCGGAGTGAAAGACGTGACCTCTTTGACCGGTTTTACATCACTTTGACCTTGAAAAAACAACATTGTGGCCTTCCCGACCACATTTACGTCATTTTAACTTTTGGAACAAAAGCTGTGGCCTCTTGATTGAGTTTACATCATTCTAACTCGCATCGAATACTGCACCGACCTCTTTGATCTGTTTTACATAACACCGACCTTGAAAAAATAAAATTATGGCTTTCCCAATCGGATTTACATCATTTTAACTTCTCGGATCGAACACTACAACCTACTTGACCGGGTTTATATTGTTTTGACTCTATAGCGAATACGCAACCTCTTTGACTCATTTTACATACCTCGGACCGTGAAAAAAAAGAACACTACGACTTCTTCCCGATTGGATTTATGTCATTTTAACTTCTGGAACGAAGACTATGGCCTCCAGATTGGGTTTACATCATTTATACTTTGGAGAAAAGATTGCGACCTCTTTGATCGATTTTACATCACTTGGACTTTAAAAAATGAACACTGCGACCTTCCCCGACCGATCATTTTACCTTCTCGGAACAAATACTATGGCCTCTGACGGGTTTACATCATTCTAATTATGGAACGAAGAGTGCGGCCTCTTTGACTGGTTTTACATCACTCTGACCTTGAAAAATTAACATTGTGGCCTTCCCAATCGGATTTAAATCGTTTTAACTTCTGGAACAAAGATTGCGGCCTCCTAACTGGGTTTACATAATTCTGACTCGTAGCGAAGACCGAAGCCTCTTTGACTAGTTTTATATAACTTTGACCAAGAAAAATGAACACGAAGCCTTCTCGACTAGATTAATGCCATTTTAACTTCGGAACGAAGACGTAGCCTATTGAATGTGTTTACATCGTTACGAATCTGAAGCAAAGACTGCGGCCTTTTTTACGATTTTACACCACTCGACCTTGAAAAATGAACACTAAGGCCTTCTTCGACTACATTTATGCCATTTTAACTTCGGAATAAAGATTGCGACCTCTCCTAACCGAGTTTACATTGTTTTGACTATAGAGCAAAGACTGCGGCCTCTTTGATCGGTTTTACATCACTCGACATTGAAAAACATACATTGTGGCCTTCTTGATTGCATTTATGTCATTTTAACTTTTAGAACAAAGAATGCGGCCTCTTGATCGGGTTTACATCATTCGACTGCGGAGGGAAGACTGCATCCTCTTTGACCGGTTTTACATCACTTTGACCTTGAAAAATGTTTATTGAAGCCTTCTAAACTGGATTTACATCGTTGTAACATCTATAAAGAAGTCTGCAACATCCTAACCAGTTTACATCGTTCGACTCTAGAGAAAAGACTACGACCTCTTTGACCGATTTTACATTACTCTAACCTTGAAAAAGATACAATGCAGCCTTTTCGATTAGATTTACGTCATTTTAACTTCTGAAACAAAGCCTTCGGTCTCCTAATGGGGTTTACATCATTCTGACTGGTTTTACATCAGTCTGACCTTGAAAAATGAACATTGCGACCTTTCCGACAAGATTTATGTCATTGTAACTTCTAGAACAAATATTGTGGCCTCCTGACCGGGTTTACATCATTCTAACTCTACGACAAAGACTACAACTTCTTTGACCAGTTCTACATCATTCTAACCTTGAAAAAAAACAATGTGGCCTTCTGACCAAGTTTACATCATTCTGACTCTAGGGCGAATACTCGGTCTCTTTGATCGGTTTTACATCACACCGACCTTGTAAAACATACATTGTAGCCTTCTCGATTGGATTAACGTGGTTTTAACTTCTGGAAAAAATATTGCTGCCTCCGATCGGGTTTCTATCATTCTAACTCTGGAGTGAAGACGTGACCTCTTTGACCGGTTTTACATCACTTTGACCTTGAAAAAACAACATTGTGGCCTTCCCGACCACATTTACGTCATTTTAACTTTTGGAACAAAAGCGTGGCCTCTTGATTGAGTTTACATCATTCTAACTCTGCATCGAATACTGCACCTCTTTGATCTGTTTTACATAACAACGACCTTGAAAAAATAAAATTATGGCTTTCCCAATCGGATTTACATCATTTTAACTTCGGATCGAACACTACAACCTACTTGACCGGGTTTATATTGTTTTGACTCTATAGCGAATACTTTGCAACCTCTTTGACTCATTTTACATACCTCGAGACCGTGAAAAAAGAACACTACGACCTTCCCGATTGGATTTATGTCATTTTAACTTCGGAACGAAGACTATGGCCTCCCGATTGGGTTTACATCATTTAGACTTTGGAGCAAAGATTGCGACCTCTTTGATCGATTTTACATCACTTGGACTTTAAAAAATGAACACTGCGACCTTCCCGACCGGATCATTTTACCTTCGGAACAAATACTATGGCCTCTGACGGGGGTTTACATCATTCTAATTATGGAACGAAGACTGCGGCCTCTTTGATGGTTTTACATCACTCGACCTTGAAAAATTAACATTGTGGCCTTCCCAATCGGATTTAAATCGTTTTAACTTCTGGAACAAAGATTGCGGCCTCCTAACCGGGTTTACATAATTCGACTCTGTAGCGAAAGACCGAAGCCTCTTTGACTAGTTTTATATAACTTTGACCAAGAAAAATGAACAACGAAGCCTTCTCGACTAGATTAATGCCATTTTAACTTCGGAACGAAGAGCGTAGCCTATTGAATGTGTTTACATCGTTCGAATCGAAGCAAAGATCTGCGGCCTTTTTTACGATTTTACACCACTCGACCTTGAAAAATGAACACTAAGGCCTTCTCGACTACATTTATGCCATTTTAACTTCGGAATAAAGATTGCGACCTCTAACCGAGTTTACATTGTTTTGACTATAGAGCAAAGACTGCGGCCTCTTTGATCGGTTTTACATCACTCGACATTGAAAAACATACATTGTGGCCTTCTTGATTGCATTTATGTCATTTTAACTTTTAGAACAAAGAATGCGGCCTCTTGATCGGGTTTACATCATTCGACTGCGGAGGGAAGATGCATCCTCTTTGACCGGTTTTACATCACTTTGACCTTGAAAAATGTTTATTGAAGCCTTCTAAACTGGATTTACATCGTTGTAACATCTATAAAGAAGTCTGCAACATCCTAACCAGTTTACATCGTTCGACTCTAGAGAAAAAGCTGACCTCTTTGACCGATTTTACATTACTCTAACCTTGAAAAAGATACAATGCAGCCTTTTCGATTAGATTTACGTCATTTTAACTTTTGAAACAAAGCCTTCGGTCTCCTAATGTGGGTTACATCATTCTGACTAGTTTTACATCAATCTGACATTGAAAAATGAACATTGCGACCTTTTCTGACAAGATTTATGTCATTGTAACTTCTAGAACAAATATTGTGGCCTCTTGACCGGGTTTACATCATTCTAACTCTACGACAAAGACTACAACTTCTTTGACCAGTTCTACATCATTCTAACCTTGAAAAAAAACAATGTGGCCTTCGACCAAGTTTACATCATTCGACTCTAGGGCGAATACTCGGTCTCTTTGATCGGTTTTACATCACACCGACCTTGTAAAACATACATTGTAGCCTTCTCGATTGGATTAACGTGGTTTTAACTTCGGAAAAAATATTGCTGCCTCCCGATCGGGTTTCTATCATTCTAACTCGGAGTGAAGACTGTGACCTCTTTGACCGGTTTTACATCACTTTGACCTTGAAAAAACAACATTGTGGCCTTCCCGACCACATTTACGTCATTTTAACTTTTGGAACAAAAGCGTGGCCTCTTGATTGAGTTTACATCATTCTAACTCTGCATCGAATACTGCAGACCTCTTTGATCTGTTTTACATAACAACGACCTTGAAAAAATAAAATTATGGCTTTCCCAATCGGATTTACATCATTTTAACTTCGGATCGAACACTACAACCTACTTGACCGGGTTTATATTGTTTTGACTCTATAGCGAATACTGCAACCTCTTTGACTCATTTTACATACCTCGGACCGTGAAAAAAGAACACTACGACCTTCCCGATTGGATTTATGTCATTTTAACTTCACGAACGAAGACTATGGCCTCCCGATTGGGTTTACATCATTTAGACTTTGGAGCAAAGATTGCGACCTCTTTGATCGATTTTACATCACTTGGACTTTAAAAAATGAACACTGCGACCTTCCCGACCGGATCATTTTACCTTCCGGAACAAATACTATGGCCTCTGACGGGTTTACATCATTCTAATTATGGAACGAAGATCGGCCTCTTTGACTGGTTTTACATCACTCGACCTTGAAAAATTAACATTGTGGCCTTCCCAATCGGATTTAAATCGTTTTAACTTCTGGAACAAAGATTGCGGCCTCCTAACTGGGTTTACATAATTCTGACTCTAGCGTAGCGAAGACTGAAGCCTCTTTGACTAGTTTTATATAACTTTGACCAAGAAAAATGAACACGAAGCCTTCTCGACTAGATTAATGCCATTTTAACTTCGGAACGAAGAAGCGTAGCCTATTGAATGTGTTTACATCGTTACGAATACGAAGCAAAGAAAGCGGCCTTTTTTACTGATTTTACACCACTCGACCTTGAAAAATGAACACTAAGGCCTTCTCGACTACATTTATGCCATTTTAACTTCGGAATAAAGATTGCGACCTCTAACCGAGTTTACATTGTTTTGACTATAGAGCAAAGACTGCGGCCTCTTTGATCGGTTTTACATCACTCTGACATTGAAAAACATACATTGTGGCCTTCTTGATTGCATTTATGTCATTTTAACTTTTAGAACAAAGAATGCGGCCTCTTGATCAGGTTTACATCATTCGACTGCGGAGGGAAACTGCATCCTCTTTGACCGGTTTTACATCACGCTGACCTTGAAAAATGTTTATTGAAGCCTTCTAAACTGGATTTACATCGTTGTAACATCTATAAAGAAGTCTGCAACATCCTAACCAGGTTTACATCGTTCTGACTCTAGAGAAAAGACTGCAGCCTCTTTGACCGATTTTACATTACTCTAACCTTGAAAAAGATACAATGCAGCCTTTTCGATTAGATTTACGTCATTTTAACTTTTGAAACAAAGCCTTCGGTCTCCTAATGTGGGTTACATCATTCTGACTAGTTTTACATCAATCTGACATTGAAAAATGAACATTGCGACCTTTTCTGACAAGATTTATGTCATTGTAACTTCTAGAACAAATATTGTGGCCTCTTGACCGGGTTTACATCATTCTAACTCTACGACAAAGACTACAACTTCTTTGACCAGTTCTACATCATTCTAACCTTGAAAAAAAACAATGTGGCCTTCTGACCAAGTTTACATCATTCTGACTCTAGGGCGAATACTGTGGTCTCTTTGATCGGTTTTACATCACACTGACCTTGAAAAACATACATTGTAGCCTTCTCGATTGGATTAACATCGTTTTAACTTCTGGAAAAAATATTGCTGCCTCTTGATCGGGTTTCTATCATTCTAACTCTGGAGTGAAGACTGTGACCTCTTTGACCGGTTTTACATCACTTTGACCTTGAAAAAACAACATTGTGGCCTTCCCGACCACATTTACGTCATTTTAACTTTTGGAACAAAAACTGTGGCCTCTTGATTGAGTTTACATCATTCTGACTCTGCATCGAAGACTGCAACCTCTTTGATCTGTTTTACATAACACTGACCTTGAAAAAATAAAATTATGGCTTTCCCAATCGGATTTACATCATTTTAACTTCGGATCGAACACTACAACCTACTGGACCGGTTTATATTGTTTTGACTCTATAGCGAATACTGCAACCTCTTTGACTCATTTTACATACCTCAGACCGTGAAAAAAGAACACTACAGCCTTCCCGATTGGATTTATGTCATTTTAACTTCTGGAACGAAGACTATGGCCTCCTGATTGGGTTTACATCATTTAGACTTTGGAGCAAAGATTGCGACCTCTTTGATCGATTTTACATCACTTGGACTTTAAAAAATGAACACTGCGACCTTCCCGACCAGATCATTTTACCTTATGGAACAAATACTATGGCCTCTGACTGGGTTTACATCATTCTAATTATGGAACGAAGACTGCGGCCTCTTTGACTGGTTTTACATCACTCTGACCTTGAAAAATTAACATTGTGGCCTTCCCAATCGGATTTAAATCGTTTTAACTTCTAGAACAAAGATTGCGGCCTCTAACCGGGTTTACATAATTCGACTCGTAGCGAAGAGCGAAGCCTCTTTGACTAGTTTTATATAACTTTGACCAAGAAAAATGAACAACGAAGCCTTCTCGACTAGATTAATGCCATTTTAACTTACGGAACGAAGACGTAGCCTATTGAATGTGTTTACATCGTTCGAATCGAAGCAAAGACTGCGGCCTTTTTTACGATTTTACACCACTCGACCTTGAAAAATGAACACTAAGGCCTTCTCGACTACATTTATGCCATTTTAACTTCGGAATAAAGATTGCGACCTCTAACCGAGTTTACATTGTTTTGACTATAGAGCAAAGATGCGGGCCTCTTTGATCGGTTTTACATCACTCGACATTGAAAAACATACATTGTGGCCTTCTTGATTGCATTTATGTCATTTTAACTTTTAGAACAAAGAATGCGGCCTCTTGATCGGGTTTACATCATTCGACTGCGGAGGGAAGACGCATCCTCTTTGACCGGTTTTACATCACTTTGACCTTGAAAAATGTTTATTGAAGCCTTCTAAACTGGATTTACATCGTTGTAACATCTATAAAGAAGTCTGCAACATCCTAACCAGTTTACATCGTTCGACTCTAGAGAAAAAGACTGCACCTCTTTGACCGATTTTACATTACTCTAACCTTGAAAAAGATACAATGCAGCCTTTTCGATTAGATTTACGTCATTTTAACTTTTGAAACAAAGCCTTCGGTCTCCTAATGTGGGTTACATCATTCTGACTAGTTTTACATCAATCTGACATTGAAAAATGAACATTGCGACCTTTTCTGACAAGATTTATGTCATTGTAACTTCTAGAACAAATATTGTGGCCTCTTGACCGGGTTTACATCATTCTAACTCTACGACAAAGACTACAACTTCTTTGACCAGTTCTACATCATTCTAACCTTGAAAAAAAACAATGTGGCCTTCTGACCAAGTTTACATCATTCGACTCTAGGGCGAATACTGCGGTCTCTTTGATCGGTTTTACATCACACGACCTTGTAAAACATACATTGTAGCCTTCTCGATTGGATTAACGTGGTTTTAACTTCGGAAAAAATATTGCTTTGCCTCTGATCGGGTTTCTATCATTCTAACTCTGGAGTGAAGACGTGACCTCTTTGACCGGTTTTACATCACTTTGACCTTGAAAAAACAACATTGTGGCCTTCCCGACCACATTTACGTCATTTTAACTTTTGGAACAAAAACTGTGGCCTCTTGATTGAGTTTACATCATTCTAACTCTGCATCGAATACTGACCTCTTTGATCTGTTTTACATAACACGACCTTGAAAAAATAAAATTATGGCTTTCCCAATCGGATTTACATCATTTTAACCACGGATCGAACACTACAACCTACTTGACCGGGTTTATATTGTTTTGACTCTATAGCGAATACTTGCAACCTCTTTGACTCATTTTACATACCTCGGACCGTGAAAAAAAAAACACTACGACCTTCCCGATTGGATTTATGTCATTTTAACTTCGGAACGAAGACTATGGCCTCCTGATTGGGTTTACATCATTTAGACTTTGGAGCAAAGATTGCGACCTCTTTGATCGATTTTACATCACTTGGACTTTAAAAAATGAACACGACCTTCCCGACCGGATCATTTTACCTTCGGAACAAATACTATGGCCTCTGACTGGGTTTACATCATTCTAATTATGGAACGAAGAGCTGCGGCCTCTTTGACTGGTTTTACATCACTCGACCTTGAAAAATTAACATTGTGGCCTTCCCATCGGATTTAAATCGTTTTAACTTCGGAACAAAGATTGCGGCCTCCTAACTTGGGTTTACATAATTCGACTCGTAGCGAAGCGAAGCCTCTTTGACTAGTTTTATATAACTTTGACCAAGAAAAATGAACAACGAAGCCTTCTCGACTAGATTAATGCCATTTTAACTTACGGAACGAAGACGTAGCCTATTGAATGTGTTTACATCGTTCGAATCGAAGCAAAGACCGCTGCGGCCTTTTTTACGATTTTACACCACTCGACCTTGAAAAATGAACACTAAGGCCTTCTCGACTACATTTATGCCATTTTAACTTCGGAATAAAGATTGCGACCTCTAACCGAGTTTACATTGTTTTGACTATAGAGCAAAAAGACTGCGGCCTCTTTGATCGGTTTTACATCACTCGACATTGAAAAACATACATTGTGGCCTTCTTGATTGCATTTATGTCATTTTAACTTTTAGAACAAAGAATGCGGCCTCTTGATCGGGTTTACATCATTCGACTGCGGAGGGAAGACTGCATCCTCTTTGACCGGTTTTACATCACTTTGACCTTGAAAAATGTTTATTGAAGCCTTCTAAACTGGATTTACATCGTTGTAACATCTATAAAGAAGTCTGCAACATCCTAACCAGGTTTACATCGTTCTGACTCTAGAGAAAAGACTGCAACCTCTTTGACCGATTTTACATTACTCTAACCTTGAAAAAGATACAATGCAGCCTTTTCGATTAGATTTACGTCATTTTAACTTCTGAAACGAAGCCTTCGGTCTCCTAATGTGGGTTACATCATTCTGACTAGTTTTACATCAATCTGACATTGAAAAATGAACATTGCGACCTTTTCTGACAAGATTTATGTCATTGTAACTTCTAGAACAAATATTGTGGCCTCTTGACCGGGTTTACATCATTCTAACTCTACGACAAAGACTACAACTTCTTTGACCAGTTCTACATCATTCTAACCTTGAAAAAAAACAATGTGGCCTTCTGACCAAGTTTACATCATTCGACTCTAGGGCGAATACTACGGTCTCTTTGATCGGTTTTACATCACACGACCTTGTAAAACATACATTGTAGCCTTCTCGATTGGATTAACGTGGTTTTAACTTCTGGAAAAAATATTGCGCCTCTGATCGGGTTTCTATCATTCTAACTCTGGAGTGAAGACGCTGTGACCTCTTTGACCGGTTTTACATCACTTTGACCTTGAAAAAACAACATTGTGGCCTTCCCGACCACATTTACGTCATTTTAACTTTTGGAACAAAAACTCGTGGCCTCTTGATTGAGTTTACATCATTCTAACTCTGCATCGAATACTGCACCTCTTTGATCTGTTTTACATAACAACGACCTTGAAAAAATAAAATTATGGCTTTCCCAATCGGATTTACATCATTTTAACTTCACGGATCGAACACTACAACCTACTTGACCGGGTTTATATTGTTTGACTCTATAGCGAATACTGCAACCTCTTTGACTCATTTTACATCCCTCAGACCGTGAAAAAAGAACACTGCAGCCTTCCCGATTGGATTTATGTCATTTTAACTTCTGGAACGAAGACTATGGCCTCCTGATTGGGTTTACATCATTTTGACTTTGGAGCAAAGATTGCGACCTCTTTGATCGATTTTACATCACTTGGACTTTAAAAAATGAACACGCTGCGACCTTCCCGACCGATCATTTTACCTTCTGGAACAAATACTATGGCCTCCTGACTGGGTTTACATCATTCTAATTATGGAACGAAGACTGCGGCCTCTTTGACTGGTTTTACATCACTCTGACCTTGAAAAATTAACATTGTGGCCTTCCCAATCGGATTTAAATCGTTTTAACTTCACGGAACAAAGATTGCGGCCTCTAACCGGGTTTACATAATTCGACTCGTAGCGAAGACCGAAGCCTCTTTGACTAGTTTTATATAACTTTGACCAAGAAAAATGAACCGAAGCCTTCTCGACTAGATTAATGCCATTTTAACTTCGGAACGAAGACGTAGCCTATTGAATGTGTTTACATCGTTCGAATCGAAGCAAAGACTGCGGCCTTTTTTACGATTTTACACCACTCGACCTTGAAAAATGAACACTAAGGCCTTCTCGACTACATTTATGCCATTTTAACTTCGGAATAAAGATTGCGACCTCTAACCGAGTTTACATTGTTTTGACTATAGAGCAAAGATGCGCCTCTTTGATCGGTTTTACATCACTCGACATTGAAAAACATACATTGTGGCCTTCTTGATTGCATTTATGTCATTTTAACTTTTAGAACAAAGAATGCGGCCTCTTGATCGGGTTTACATCATTCGACTGCGGAGGGAAGACTGCATCCTCTTTGACCGGTTTTACATCACTTTGACCTTGAAAAATGTTTATTGAAGCCTTCTAAACTGGATTTACATCGTTGTAACATCTATAAAGAAGTCTCTAACCATCCTAACCAGTTTACATCGTTCGACTCTAGAGAAAAGACTGCGACCTCTTTGACCGATTTTACATTACTCTAACCTTGAAAAAGATACAATGCAGCCTTTTCGATTAGATTTACGTCATTTTAACTTTTGAAACAAAGCCTTCGGTCTCCTAATGTGGGTTACATCATTCTGACTAGTTTTACATCAATCTGACATTGAAAAATGAACATTGCGACCTTTTCTGACAAGATTTATGTCATTGTAACTTCTAGAACAAATATTGTGGCCTCTTGACCGGGTTTACATCATTCTAACTCTACGACAAAGACTACAACTTCTTTGACCAGGTTCTACATCATTCTAACCTTGAAAAAAAACAATGTGGCCTTCTGACCAAGTTTACATCATTCTGACTCTAGGGCGAATACTCTGGTCTCTTTGATCGGTTTTACATCACACTGACCTTGTAAAACATACATTGTAGCCTTCTCGATTGGATTAACGTGGTTTTAACTTCTGGAAAAATATTGCGCCTCTGATCGGGTTTCTATCATTCTAACTCTGGAGTGAAGACGTGACCTCTTTGACCGGTTTTACATCACTTTGACCTTGAAAAAACAACATTGTGGCCTTCCCGACCACATTTACGTCATTTTAACTTTTGGAACAAAAACGTGGCCTCTTGATTGAGTTTACATCATTCTAACTCTGCATCGAATACGCAGCCTCTTTGATCTGTTTTACATAACAACGACCTTGAAAAAATAAAATTATGGCTTTCCCAATCGGATTTACATCATTTTAACTTCTCACGGATCGAACACTACAACCTACGACCGGGTTTATATTGTTTTGACTCTATAGCGAATACGCAACCTCTTTGACTCATTTTACATACCTCGGACCGTGAAAAAAGAACACTACGACCTTCCCGATTGGATTTATGTCATTTTAACTTCTGGAACGAAGACTATGGCCTCCTGATTGGGTTTACATCATTTTGACTTTGGAGCAAAGATTGCGACCTCTTTGATCGATTTTACATCACTTGGACTTTAAAAAATGAACACTGCGACCTTCCCGACCGGATCATTTTACCTTCTCGGAACAAATACTATGGCCTCTGACGGGTTTACATCATTCTAATTATGGAACGAAGGCTGCGGCCTCTTTGACTGGTTTTACATCACTCGACCTTGAAAAATTAACATTGTGGCCTTCCCAATCGGATTTAAATCGTTTTAACTTCACGGAACAAAGATTGCGGCCTCCTAACCGGGTTTACATAATTCGACTCGTAGCGAAGACTGAAGCCTCTTTGACTAGTTTTATATAACTTTGACCAAGAAAAATGAACACTGAAGCCTTCTCGACTAGATTAATGCCATTTTAACTTCTGGAACGAAGACTGTAGCCTATTGAATGTGTTTACATCGTTCGAATACGAAGCAAAGACTGCGGCCTTTTTTACTTGATTTTACACCACTCGACCTTGAAAAATGAACACTAAGGCCTTCTCGACTACATTTATGCCATTTTAACTTCTGGAATAAAGATTGCGGCCTCCTAACCGAGTTTACATTGTTTTGACTATAGAGCAAAGACTGCGGCCTCTTTGATCGGTTTTACATCACTCTGACATTGAAAAACATACATTGTGGCCTTCTTGATTGCATTTATGTCATTTTAACTTTTAGAACAAAGAATGCGGCCTCTTGATCGGGTTTACATCATTCGACTGCGGAGGGAAGACTGCATCCTCTTTGACCGGTTTTACATCACTTTGACCTTGAAAAATGTTTATTGAAGCCTTCTAAACTGGATTTACATCGTTGTAACATCTATAAAGAAGTCTCGCAACATCCTAACCAGGTTTACATCGTTCGACTCTAGAGAAAAGACTACGACCTCTTTGACCGATTTTACATTACTCTAACCTTGAAAAAGATACAATGCAGCCTTTTCGATTAGATTTACGTCATTTTAACTTTTGAAACAAAGCCTTCGGTCTCCTAATGTGGGTTACATCATTCTGACTAGTTTTACATCAATCTGACATTGAAAAATGAACATTGCGACCTTTTCTGACAAGATTTATGTCATTGTAACTTCTAGAACAAATATTGTGGCCTCTTGACCGGGTTTACATCATTCTAACTCTACGACAAAGACTACAACTTCTTTGACCAGTTCTACATCATTCTAACCTTGAAAAAAAACAATGTGGCCTTCGACCAAGTTTACATCATTCGACTCTAGGGCGAATACTACTGGTCTCTTTGATCGGTTTTACATCACACCGACCTTGTAAAACATACATTGTAGCCTTCTCGATTGGATTAACGTGGTTTTAACTTCGGAAAAAATATTGCTTGCCTCCCCGATCGGGTTTCTATCATTCTAACTCGGAGTGAAGAGCGTGACCTCTTTGACCGGTTTTACATCACTTTGACCTTGAAAAAACAACATTGTGGCCTTCCCGACCACATTTACGTCATTTTAACTTTTGGAACAAAAACTGTGGCCTCTTGATTGATTTACATCATTCTAACTCTGCATCGAATACGCACCTCTTTGATCTGTTTTACATAACAACGACCTTGAAAAAATAAAATTATGGCTTTCCCAATCGGATTTACATCATTTTAACTTCGGATCGAACACTACAACCTACTTGACCGGGTTTATATTGTTTTGACTCTATAGCGAATACTGCAACCTCTTTGACTCATTTTACATACCTCAGACCGTGAAAAAAGAACACTACAGCCTTCCCGATTGGATTTATGTCATTTTAACTTCTGGAACGAAGACTATGGCCTCCTGATTGGGTTTACATCATTTAGACTTTGGAGCAAAGATTGCGACCTCTTTGATCGATTTTACATCACTTGGACTTTAAAAAATGAACACTGCGACCTTCCCGACCGGATCATTTTACCTTCTCGGAACAAATACTATGGCCTCCGACGGGTTTACATCATTCTAATTATGGAACGAAGATGCGGCCTCTTTTGACTGGTTTTACATCACTCGACCTTGAAAAATTAACATTGTGGCCTTCCCAATCGGATTTAAATCGTTTTAACTTCGGAACAAAGATTGCGGCCTCCTAACGGGTTTACATAATTCGACTCGTAGCGAAGACCGAAGCCTCTTTGACTAGTTTTATATAACTTTGACCAAGAAAAATGAACACGAAGCCTTCTCGACTAGATTAATGCCATTTTAACTTACGGAACGAAGACGTAGCCTATTGAATGTGTTTACATCGTTCGAATCGAAGCAAAGACTGCGGCCTTTTTTACGATTTTACACCACTCGACCTTGAAAAATGAACACTAAGGCCTTCTCGACTACATTTATGCCATTTTAACTTCGGAATAAAGATTGCGACCTCTAACCGAGTTTACATTGTTTTGACTATAGAGCAAAAGACTGCGGCCTCTTTGATCGGTTTTACATCACTCGACATTGAAAAACATACATTGTGGCCTTCTTGATTGCATTTATGTCATTTTGTCATTTTAACTTTTACAAAAGAATGCGGCCTCTTGATCAGGTTTACATCATTCTGACTCTGGAGGGAAGACTGCATCCTCTTTGACCGGTTTTACATCACTTTGACCTTGAAAAATGTTTATTGAAGCCTTCTAAACTGGATTTACATCGTTGTAACATCTATAAAGAAGTCTGCGCAACATCCTAACCAGTTTACATCGTTCGACTCTAGAGAAAAGACTGCAGCCTCTTTGACCGATTTTACATTACTCTAACCTTGAAAAAGATACAATGCAGCCTTTTCGATTAGATTTACGTCATTTTAACTTTTGAAACAAAGCCTTCGGTCTCCTAATGTGGGTTACATCATTCTGACTAGTTTTACATCAATCTGACATTGAAAAATGAACATTGCGACCTTTTCTGACAAGATTTATGTCATTGTAACTTCTAGAACAAATATTGTGGCCTCTTGACCGGGTTTACATCATTCTAACTCTACGACAAAGACTACAACTTCTTTGACCAGGTTCTACATCATTCTAACCTTGAAAAAAAACAATGTGGCCTTCGACCAAGTTTACATCATTCGACTCTAGGGCGAATACTCGGTCTCTTTGATCGGTTTTACATCACACCGACCTTGTAAAACATACATTGTAGCCTTCTCGATTGGATTAACGTGGTTTTAACTTCGGAAAAAATATTGCTTGCCTCCTGATCGGGTTTCTATCATTCTAACTCTTCGGAGTGAAGACTGTGACCTCTTTGACCGGTTTTACATCACTTTGACCTTGAAAAAACAACATTGTGGCCTTCCCGACCACATTTACGTCATTTTAACTTTTGGAACAAAAACTGTGGCCTCTTGATTGAGTTTACATCATTCTAACTCTGCATCGAATACTGCAGCCTCTTTGATCTGTTTTACATAACACTGACCTTGAAAAAATAAAATTATGGCTTTCCCAATCGGATTTACATCATTTTAACTTCTGGATCGAACACTACAACCTACTGACCGGGTTTATATTGTTTTGACTCTATAGCGAATACTGCAACCTCTTTGACTCATTTTACATACCTCAGACCGTGAAAAAAGAACACTACAGCCTTCCCGATTGGATTTATGTCATTTTAACTTCTGGAACGAAGACTATGGCCTCCTGATTGGGTTTACATCATTTAGACTTTGGAGCAAAGATTGCGACCTCTTTGATCGATTTTACATCACTTGGACTTTAAAAAATGAACACTGCAGCCTTCCCGACCAGATCATTTTACCTTCTGGAACAAATACTATGGCCTCCTGACTGGGTTTACATCATTCTAATTATGGAACGAAGACTGCGGCCTCTTTGACTGGTTTTACATCACTCTGACCTTGAAAAATTAACATTGTGGCCTTCCCAATCGGATTTAAATCGTTTTAACTTCTGGAACAAAGATTGCGGCCTCCTAACTGGGTTTACATAATTCTGACTCTGTAGCGAAGACTGAAGCCTCTTTGACTAGTTTTATATAACTTTGACCAAGAAAAATGAACACTGAAGCCTTCTCGACTAGATTAATGCCATTTTAACTTCTGGAACGAAGACTGTAGCCTATTGAATGTGTTTACATCGTTCTGAATCTGAAGCAAAGACTGCGGCCTTTTTTACTGATTTTACACCACTCTGACCTTGAAAAATGAACACTAAGGCCTTCTCGACTACATTTATGCCATTTTAACTTCTGGAATAAAGATTGCGGCCTCCTAACCGAGTTTACATTGTTTTGACTATAGAGCAAAGACTGCGGCCTCTTTGATCGGTTTTACATCACTCTGACATTGAAAAACATACATTGTGGCCTTCTTGATTGCATTTATGTCATTTTAACTTTTAGAACAAAGAATGCGGCCTCTTGATCAGGTTTACATCATTCTGACTCTGGAGGGAAGACTGCATCCTCTTTGACCGGTTTTACATCACTTTGACCTTGAAAAATGTTTATTGAAGCCTTCTAAACTGGATTTACATCGTTGTAACATCTATAAAGAAGTCGCAACATCTAACCAGTTTACATCGTTCGACTCTAGAGAAAAGACTGCACCTCTTTGACCGATTTTACATTACTCTAACCTTGAAAAAGATACAATGCAGCCTTTTCGATTAGATTTACGTCATTTTAACTTCTGAAACAAAGCCTTCGGTCTCCTAATGTGGGTTACATCATTCTGACTAGTTTTACATCAATCTGACATTGAAAAATGAACATTGCGACCTTTTCTGACAAGATTTATGTCATTGTAACTTCTAGAACAAATATTGTGGCCTCTTGACCGGGTTTACATCATTCTAACTCTACGACAAAGACTACAACTTCTTTGACCAGTTCTACATCATTCTAACCTTGAAAAAAAACAATGTGGCCTTCGACCAAGTTTACATCATTCGACTCTAGGGCGAATACTCGGGTCTCTTTGATCGGTTTTACATCACACGACCTTGTAAAACATACATTGTAGCCTTCTCGATTGGATTAACGTGGTTTTAACTTCGGAAAAAATATTCTGCCTCTGATCGGGTTTCTATCATTCTAACTCGGAGTGAAGAAGGTGTGACCTCTTTGACCGGTTTTACATCACTTTGACCTTGAAAAAACAACATTGTGGCCTTCCCGACCACATTTACGTCATTTTAACTTTTGGAACAAAAACGTGGCCTCTTGATTGAGTTTACATCATTCTAACTCTGCATCGAATACTGCACCTCTTTGATCTGTTTTACATAACACCGACCTTGAAAAAATAAAATTATGGCTTTCCCAATCGGATTTACATCATTTTAACTTCGGATCGAACACTACAACCTACTTGACCGGGTTTATATTGTTTTGACTCTATAGCGAATACGCAACCTCTTTGACTCATTTTACATACCTCGGACCGTGAAAAAAAACAACACTACACCTTCCCGATTGGATTTATGTCATTTTAACTTCTGGAACGAAGACTATGGCCTCTGATTGGGTTTACATCATTTAGACTTTGGAGCAAAGATTGCGACCTCTTTGATCGATTTTACATCACTTGGACTTTAAAAAATGAACACTGCGACCTTCCCGACCAGATCATTTTACCTTCTGGAACAAATACTATGGCCTCCTGACTGGGTTTACATCATTCTAATTATGGAACGAAGAGCTGCGGCCTCTTTGACTGGTTTTACATCACTCGACCTTGAAAAATTAACATTGTGGCCTTCCCAATCGGATTTAAATCGTTTTAACTTCGGAACAAAGATTGCGGCCTCCTAACGGGTTTACATAATTCGACTCGTAGCGAAGACCGAAGCCTCTTTGACTAGTTTTATATAACTTTGACCAAGAAAAATGAACAACGAAGCCTTCTCGACTAGATTAATGCCATTTTAACTTCGGAACGAAGACCGTAGCCTATTGAATGTGTTTACATCGTTCGAATCGAAGCAAAGACTCGCGGCCTTTTTTTACGATTTTACACCACTCGACCTTGAAAAATGAACACTAAGGCCTTCTCGACTACATTTATGCCATTTTAACTTCTCGGAATAAAGATTGCGACCTCTAACCGAGTTTACATTGTTTTGACTATAGAGCAAAGACTGCGGCCTCTTTGATCGGTTTTACATCACTCTGACATTGAAAAACATACATTGTGGCCTTCTTGATTGCATTTATGTCATTTTAACTTTTAGAACAAAGAATGCGGCCTCTTGATCGGGTTTACATCATTCGACTGCGGAGGGAAGACTCGCATCCTCTTTGACCGGTTTTACATCACTTTGACCTTGAAAAATGTTTATTGAAGCCTTCTAAACTGGATTTACATCGTTGTAACATCTATAAAGAAGTCTGCAACATCCTAACCAGGTTTACATCGTTCTGACTCTAGAGAAAAGACTGCAGCCTCTTTGACCGATTTTACATTACTCTAACCTTGAAAAAGATACAATGCAGCCTTTTCGATTAGATTTACGTCATTTTAACTTTTGAAACAAAGCCTTCGGTCTCCTAATGTGGGTTACATCATTCTGACTAGTTTTACATCAATCTGACATTGAAAAATGAACATTGCGACCTTTTCTGACAAGATTTATGTCATTGTAACTTCTAGAACAAATATTGTGGCCTCTTGACCGGGTTTACATCATTCTAACTCTACGACAAAGACTACAACTTCTTTGACCAGTTCTACATCATTCTAACCTTGAAAAAAAACAATGTGGCCTTCTGACCAAGTTTACATCATTCTGACTCTAGGGCGAATACTCTGGTCTCTTTGATCGGTTTTACATCACACTGACCTTGTAAAACATACATTGTAGCCTTCTCGATTGGATTAACGTGGTTTTAACTTCTGGAAAAAATATTGCTGCCTCCTGATCGGGTTTCTATCATTCTAACTCTGGAGTGAAGACTGACCTCTTTGACCGGTTTTACATCACTTTGACCTTGAAAAAACAACATTGTGGCCTTCCCGACCACATTTACGTCATTTTAACTTTTGGAACAAAAGCGTGGCCTCTTGATTGAGTTTACATCATTCTAACTCGCATCGAATACGCAGCCTCTTTGATCTGTTTTACATAACAACGACCTTGAAAAAATAAAATTATGGCTTTCCCAATCGGATTTACATCATTTTAACTTCACGGATCGAACACTACAACCTACTTGACCGGGTTTATATTGTTTTGACTCTATAGCGAATACGCAACCTCTTTGACTCATTTTACATACCTCGGACCGTGAAAAAAAAGAACACTACAGACCTTCCCGATTGGATTTATGTCATTTTAACTTCGGAACGAAGACTATGGCCTCCTCGATTGGGTTTACATCATTTAGACTTTGGAGCAAAGATTGCGACCTCTTTGATCGATTTTACATCACTTGGACTTTAAAAAATGAACACTGCGACCTTCCCGACCGGATCATTTTACCTTCGGAACAAATACTATGGCCTCTGACGGGTTTACATCATTCTAATTATGGAACGAAGACTGCGGCCTCTTTGACTGGTTTTACATCACTCTGACCTTGAAAAATTAACATTGTGGCCTTCCCAATCGGATTTAAATCGTTTTAACTTCTAGGAACAAAGATTGCGGCCTCCTAACCGGGTTTACATAATTCGACTCGTAGCGAAAGACGAAGCCTCTTTGACTAGTTTTATATAACTTTGACCAAGAAAAATGAACACCGAAGCCTTCTCGACTAGATTAATGCCATTTTAACTTCTGGAACGAAGACTGTAGCCTATTGAATGTGTTTACATCGTTCTGAATATGAAGCAAAGACTGCGGCCTTTTTTACTGATTTTACACCACTCGACCTTGAAAAATGAACACTAAGGCCTTCTCGACTACATTTATGCCATTTTAACTTCTCGGAATAAAGATTGCGACCTCTAACCGAGTTTACATTGTTTTGACTATAGAGCAAAGACTGCGGCCTCTTTGATCGGTTTTACATCACTCGACATTGAAAAACATACATTGTGGCCTTCTTGATTGCATTTATGTCATTTTAACTTTTAGAACAAAGAATGCGGCCTCTTGATCGGGTTTACATCATTCGACTGCGGAGGGAAAGACTGCATCCTCTTTGACCGGTTTTACATCACTTTGACCTTGAAAAATGTTTATTGAAGCCTTCTAAACTGGATTTACATCGTTGTAACATCTATAAAGAAGTCTGCAACATCCTAACCAGGTTTACATCGTTCTGACTCTAGAGAAAAGACTAAACCTCTTTGACCGATTTTACATTACTCTAACCTTGAAAAAGATACAATGCAGCCTTTTCGATTAGATTTACGTCATTTTAACTTTTGAAACAAAGCCTTCGGTCTCCTAATGTGGGTTACATCATTCTGACTAGTTTTACATCAATCTGACATTGAAAAATGAACATTGCGACCTTTTCTGACAAGATTTATGTCATTGTAACTTCTAGAACAAATATTGTGGCCTCTTGACCGGGTTTACATCATTCTAACTCTACGACAAAGACTACAACTTCTTTGACCAGTTCTACATCATTCTAACCTTGAAAAAAAACAATGTGGCCTTCTGACCAAGTTTACATCATTCTGACTCTAGGGCGAATACTCTGGTCTCTTTGATCGGTTTTACATCACACTGACCTTGTAAAACATACATTGTAGCCTTCTCGATTGGATTAACGTGGTTTTAACTTCGGAAAAAATATTGCTTTGCCTCCCGATCGGGTTTCTATCATTCTAACTCTGAGTGAAGACGCGTGACCTCTTTGACCGGTTTTACATCACTTTGACCTTGAAAAAACAACATTGTGGCCTTCCCGACCACATTTACGTCATTTTAACTTTTGGAACAAAAACTGTGGCCTCTTGATTGAGTTTACATCATTCTAACTCGCATCGAATACTGCAGCCTCTTTTTGATCTGTTTTACATAACACCGACCTTGAAAAAATAAAATTATGGCTTTCCCAATCGGATTTACATCATTTTAACTTCTCGGATCGAACACTACAACCTACTTGACCGGTTTATATTGTTTGACTCTATAGCGAATACTGCAACCTCTTTGACTCATTTTACATACCTCGGACCGTGAAAAAAAAAGAACACTACGGCCTTCCCGATTGGATTTATGTCATTTTAACTTCGGAACGAAGACTATGGCCTCCCGATTGGGTTTACATCATTTAGACTTTGGAGCAAAGATTGCGACCTCTTTGATCGATTTTACATCACTTGGACTTTAAAAAATGAACACTGCACCTTCCCGACCGGATCATTTTACCTTCGGAACAAATACTATGGCCTCCCGACGGGGTTTACATCATTCTAATTATGGAACGAAGATCGCTGCGGCCTCTTTGACTGGTTTTACATCACTCGACCTTGAAAAATTAACATTGTGGCCTTCCCAATCGGATTTAAATCGTTTTAACTTCGGAACAAAGATTGCGGCCTCCTAACCGGGTTTACATAATTCGACTCGTAGCGAAGACCGAAGCCTCTTTGACTAGTTTTATATAACTTTGACCAAGAAAAATGAACAACGAAGCCTTCTCGACTAGATTAATGCCATTTTAACTTCACGGAACGAAGATCGTAGCCTATTGAATGTGTTTACATCGTTCGAATCGAAGCAAAGACTGCGGCCTTTTTTACTTGATTTTACACCACTCGACCTTGAAAAATGAACACTAAGGCCTTCTCGACTACATTTATGCCATTTTAACTTCTCGGAATAAAGATTGCGACCTCTAACCGAGTTTACATTGTTTTGACTATAGAGCAAAGATGCGGCCTCTTTGATCGGTTTTACATCACTCGACATTGAAAAACATACATTGTGGCCTTCTTGATTGCATTTATGTCATTTTAACTTTTAGAACAAAGAATGCGGCCTCTTGATCGGTTTACATCATTCGACTGCGGAGGGAAGACCGCATCCTCTTTGACCGGTTTTACATCACTTTGACCTTGAAAAATGTTTATTGAAGCCTTCTAAACTGGATTTACATCGTTGTAACATCTATAAAGAAGTCTGCAACATCCTAACCAGGTTTACATCGTTCTGACTCTAGAGAAAAGACTGCAACCTCTTTGACCGATTTTACATTACTCTAACCTTGAAAAAGATACAATGCAGCCTTTTCGATTAGATTTACGTCATTTTAACTTCTGAAACAAAGCCTTCGGTCTCCTAATGTGGGTTACATCATTCTGACTAGTTTTACATCAATCTGACATTGAAAAATGAACATTGCGACCTTTTCTGACAAGATTTATGTCATTGTAACTTCTAGAACAAATATTGTGGCCTCTTGACCGGGTTTACATCATTCTAACTCTACGACAAAGACTACAACTTCTTTGACCAGTTCTACATCATTCTAACCTTGAAAAAAAACAATGTGGCCTTCTGACCAAGTTTACATCATTCTGACTCTAGGGCGAATACTCTGGTCTCTTTGATCGGTTTTACATCACACTGACCTTGTAAAACATACATTGTAGCCTTCTCGATTGGATTAACGTGGTTTTAACTTCTGGAAAAAATATTGCTTTGCCTCTCTGATCGGGTTTCTATCATTCTAACTCTAGAGTGAAGACTGTGACCTCTTTGACCGGTTTTACATCACTTTGACCTTGAAAAAACAACATTGTGGCCTTCCCGACCACATTTACGTCATTTTAACTTTTGGAACAAAAACTGTGGCCTCTTGATTGAGTTTACATCATTCTAACTCTGCATCGAATACTGCAGCCTCTTTGATCTGTTTTACATAACACTGACCTTGAAAAAATAAAATTATGGCTTTCCCAATCGGATTTACATCATTTTAACTTCTGGATCGAACACTACAACCTACTGACCGGGTTTATATTGTTTTGACTCTATAGCGAATACTGCAACCTCTTTGACTCATTTTACATACCTCAGACCGTGAAAAAAGAACACTACAGCCTTCCCGATTGGATTTATGTCATTTTAACTTCTGGAACGAAGACTATGGCCTCCTGATTGGGTTTACATCATTTAGACTTTGGAGCAAAGATTGCGACCTCTTTGATCGATTTTACATCACTTGGACTTTAAAAAATGAACACTGCAGCCTTCCCGACCAGATCATTTTACCTTCTGGAACAAATACTATGGCCTCCTGACTGGGTTTACATCATTCTAATTATGGAACGAAGACTGCGGCCTCTTTGACTGGTTTTACATCACTCTGACCTTGAAAAATTAACATTGTGGCCTTCCCAATCGGATTTAAATCGTTTTAACTTCTGGAACAAAGATTGCGGCCTCCTAACTGGGTTTACATAATTCTGACTCTGTAGCGAAGACTGAAGCCTCTTTGACTAGTTTTATATAACTTTGACCAAGAAAAATGAACACTGAAGCCTTCTCGACTAGATTAATGCCATTTTAACTTCTGGAACGAAGACTGTAGCCTATTGAATGTGTTTACATCGTTCTGAATCTGAAGCAAAGACTGCGGCCTTTTTTACTGATTTTACACCACTCTGACCTTGAAAAATGAACACTAAGGCCTTCTCGACTACATTTATGCCATTTTAACTTCTGGAATAAAGATTGCGGCCTCCTAACCGAGTTTACATTGTTTTGACTATAGAGCAAAGACTGCGGCCTCTTTGATCGGTTTTACATCACTCTGACATTGAAAAACATACATTGTGGCCTTCTTGATTGCATTTATGTCATTTTAACTTTTAGAACAAAGAATGCGGCCTCTTGATCAGGTTTACATCATTCTGACTCTGGAGGGAAGACTGCATCCTCTTTGACCGGTTTTACATCACTTTGACCTTGAAAAATGTTTATTGAAGCCTTCTAAACTGGATTTACATCGTTGTAACATCTATAAAGAAGTCTGCAACATCCTAACCAGGTTTACATCGTTCTGACTCTAGAGAAAAGACTGCAGCCTCTTTGACCGATTTTACATTACTCTAACCTTGAAAAAGATACAATGCAGCCTTTTCGATTAGATTTACGTCATTTTAACTTTTGAAACAAAGCCTTCGGTCTCCTAATGGGGTTTACATCATTCTGACTAGTTTTACATCAATCTGACATTGAAAAATGAACATTGCGACCTTTTCTGACAAGATTTATGTCATTGTAACTTCTAGAACAAATATTGTGGCCTCTTGACCGGGTTTACATCATTCTAACTCTACGACAAAGACTACAACTTCTTTGACCAGTTCTACATCATTCTAACCTTGAAAAAAAACAATGTGGCCTTCTGACCAAGTTTACATCATTCTGACTCTAGGGCGAATACTCTGGTCTCTTTGATCGGTTTTACATCACACTGACCTTGTAAAACATACATTGTAGCCTTCTCGATTGGATTAACGTGGTTTTAACTTCTGGAAAAAATATTGCTGCCTCCTGATCGGGTTTCTATCATTCTAACTCTGGAGTGAAGACTGTGACCTCTTTGACCGGTTTTACATCACTTTGACCTTGAAAAAACAACATTGTGGCCTTCCCGACCACATTTACGTCATTTTAACTTTTGGAACAAAAACTGTGGCCTCTTGATTGAGTTTACATCATTCTAACTCTGCATCGAATACTGCAGCCTCTTTGATCTGTTTTACATAACACTGACCTTGAAAAAATAAAATTATGGCTTTCCCAATCGGATTTACATCATTTTAACTTCTGGATCGAACACTACAACCTACTGACCGGGTTTATATTGTTTTGACTCTATAGCGAATACTGCAACCTCTTTGACTCATTTTACATACCTCAGACCGTGAAAAAAGAACACTACGACCTTCCCGATTGGATTTATGTCATTTTAACTTCTGGAACGAAGACTATGGCCTCCTGATTGGGTTTACATCATTTAGACTTTGGAGCAAAGATTGCGACCTCTTTGATCGATTTTACATCACTTGGACTTTAAAAAATGAACACTGCAGCCTTCCCGACCAGATCATTTTACCTTCTGGAACAAATACTATGGCCTCCTGACTGGGTTTACATCATTCTAATTATGGAACGAAGACTGCGGCCTCTTTGACTGGTTTTACATCACTCTGACCTTGAAAAATTAACATTGTGGCCTTCCCAATCGGATTTAAATCGTTTTAACTTCTGGAACAAAGATTGCGGCCTCCTAACTGGGTTTACATAATTCTGACTCTGTAGCGAAGACTGAAGCCTCTTTGACTAGTTTTATATAACTTTGACCAAGAAAAATGAACACTGAAGCCTTCTCGACTAGATTAATGCCATTTTAACTTCTGGAACGAAGACTGTAGCCTATTGAATTTGTAAAACATACATTGTAGCCTTCTCGATTGGATTAACGTGGTTTTAACTTCGGAAAAAATATTGCTGCCTCCCGATCGGGTTTCTATCATTCTAACTCGGAGAAAGTGAAGACCCTCTTTGACCGGTTTTACATCACTTTGACCTTGAAAAAACAACATTGTGGCCTTCCCGACCACATTTACGTCATTTTAACTTTTGGAACAAAAACTTGTGGCCTCTTGATTGAGTTTACATCATTCTAACTCGCATCGAATACTTTCTTTGATCCGTTTTACATAACACCGACCTTGAAAAAATAAAATTATGGCTTTCCCAATCGGATTTACATCATTTTAACTTCGGATCGAACACTACAACCTACTGACCGGGTTTATATTGTTTTGACTCTATAGCGAATACGCAACCTCTTTGACTCATTTTACATACCTCGACCGTGAAAAAGAACACTTTGCCTTCCCGATTGGATTTATGTCATTTTAACTTCGGAACGAAGACTATGGCCTCCCGATTGGGTTTACATCATTTAGACTTTGGAGCAAAGATTGCGACCTCTTTGATCGATTTTACATCACTTGGACTTTAAAAAATGAACAAATTACCGATCATTTTACCTTCTCGGAACAAATACTATGGCCTCCCGACCGGGTTTACATCATTCTAATTATGGAACGAAGATTCTTTGACATCGTTTTACATCACTCGACCTTGAAAAATTAACATTGTGGCCTTCCCAATCGGATTTAAATCGTTTTAACTTCGGAACAAAGATTGCGGCTCCTAACCGGGTTTACATAATTCGACTCGTAGCGAAGACCGAAGCCTCTTTGACTAGTTTTATATAACTTTGACCAAGAAAAATGAACAACGAAGCCTTCTCGACTAGATTAATGCCATTTTAACTTCACGGAACGAAGACTCGTAGCCTATTGAATGTTTACATCGTTCGAATCGAAGCAAAGATCTGGCCTTTTTTACGATTTTACACCACTCTGACCTTGAAAAATGAACACTAAGGCCTTCTCGACTACATTTATGCCATTTTAACTTCTGGAATAAAGATTGCGGCCTCCTAACCGAGTTTACATTGTTTTGACTATAGAGCAAAGACTGCGGCCTCTTTGATCGGTTTTACATCACTCTGACATTGAAAAACATACATTGTGGCCTTCTTGATTGCATTTATGTCATTTTAACTTTTAGAACAAAGAATGCGGCCTCTTGATCAGGTTTACATCATTCTGACTCTGGGGGGAAGACTGCATCCTCTTTGACCGGTTTTACATCACTTTGACCTTGAAAAATGTTTATTGAAGCCTTCTAAACTGGATTTACATCGTTGTAACATCTATAAAGAAGTCTGCAACATCCTAACCAGGTTTACATCGTTCTGACTCTAGAGAAAAGACTACAGCCTCTTTGACCGATTTTACATTACTCTAACCTTGAAAAAGATACAATGCAGCCTTTTCGATTAGATTTACGTCATTTTAACTTCTGAAACGAAGCCTTCGGTCTCCTAATGTGGGTTACATCATTCTGACTAGTTTTACATCAATCTGACATTGAAAAATGAACATTGCGACCTTTTCTGACAAGATTTATGTCATTGTAACTTCTAGAACAAATATTGTGGCCTCTTGACCGGGTTTACATCATTCTAACTCTACGACAAAGACTACAACTTCTTTGACCAGTTCTACATCATTCTAACCTTGAAAAAAAACAATGTGGCCTTCTGACCAAGTTTACATCATTCTGACTCTAGGGCGAATACTCGGTCTCTTTGATCGGTTTTACATCACACCGACCTTGTAAAACATACATTGTAGCCTTCTCGATTGGATTAACGTGGTTTTAACTTCGGAAAAAATATTGCTGCCTCTGATCGGGTTTCTATCATTCTAACTCGGAGTGAAGACTTGTGACCTCTTTGACCGGTTTTACATCACTTTGACCTTGAAAAAACAACATTGTGGCCTTCCCGACCACATTTACGTCATTTTAACTTTTGGAACAAAAACTGTGGCCTCTTGATTGAGTTTACATCATTCTAACTCGCATCGAATCTGCAGCCTCTTTGATCTGTTTTACATAACACTGACCTTGAAAAAATAAAATTATGGCTTTCCCAATCGGATTTACATCATTTTAACTTCGGATCGAACACTACAACCTACTTGACCGGGGTTTATATTGTTTTGACTCTATAGCGAATACTGCAACCTCTTTGACTCATTTTACATACCTCAGACCGTGAAAAAAGAACACTACAGCCTTCCCGATTGGATTTATGTCATTTTAACTTCTGGAACGAAGACTATGGCCTCCTGATTGGGTTTACATCATTTAGACTTTGGAGCAAAGATTGCGACCTCTTTGATCGATTTTACATCACTTGGACTTTAAAAAATGAACACTGCAACCTTCCCGACCAGATCATTTTACCTTCTGGAACAAATACTATGGCCTCCTGACTGGGTTTACATCATTCTAATTATGGAACGAAGACTGCGGCCTCTTTGACTGGTTTTACATCACTCTGACCTTGAAAAATTAACATTGTGGCCTTCCCAATCGGATTTAAATCGTTTTAACTTCTGGAACAAAGATTGCGGCCTCCTAACTGGGTTTACATAATTCTGACTCTGTAGCGAAGACTGAAGCCTCTTTGACTAGTTTTATATAACTTTGACCAAGAAAAATGAACACTGAAGCCTTCTCGACTAGATTAATGCCATTTTAACTTCTGGAACGAACACTGTAGCCTATTGAATGTGTTTACATCGTTCTGAATCTGAAGCAAAGACTGCGGCCTTTTTACCGATTTTACACCACTCGACCTTGAAAAATGAACAC
>CM067553.1:49020109-49024984 GCA_034509755.1 Anisodus tanguticus | reverse complement strand
AAACCCTAAACCCTAAACCCTAAACCCTAAACCCTAAACCCTAAACCCTAAACCCTAAACCCTAAACCCTAAACCCTAAACCCTAAACCCTAAACCCTAAACCCTAAACCCTAAACCCTAAACCCTAAACCCTAAACCCTAAACCCTAAACCCTAAACCCTAAACCCTAAACCCTAAACCCTAAACCCTAAACCCTAAACCCTAAACCCTAAACCCTAAACCCTAAACCCTAAACCCTAAACCCTAAACCCTAAACCCTAAACCCTAAACCCTAAACCCTAAACCCTAAACCCTAAACCCTAAACCCTAAACCCTAAACCCTAAACCCTAAACCCTAAACCCTAAACCCTAAACCCTAAACCCTAAACCCTAAACCCTAAACCCTAAACCCTAAACCCTAAACCCTAAACCCTAAACCCTAAACCCTAAACCCTAAACCCTAAACCCTAAACCCTAAACCCTAAACCCTAAACCCTAAACCCTAAACCCTAAACCCTAAACCCTAAACCCTAAACCCTAAACCCTAAACCCTAAACCCTAAACCCTAAACCCTAAACCCTAAACCCTAAACCCTAAACCCTAAACCCTAAACCCTAAACCCTAAACCCTAAACCCTAAACCCTAAACCCTAAACCCTAAACCCTAAACCCTAAACCCTAAACCCTAAACCCTAAACCCTAAACCCTAAACCCTAAACCCTAAACCCTAAACCCTAAACCCTAAACCCTAAACCCTAAACCCTAAACCCTAAACCCTAAACCCTAAACCCTAAACCCTAAACCCTAAACCCTAAACCCTAAACCCTAAACCCTAAACCCTAAACCCTAAACCCTAAACCCTAAACCCTAAACCCTAAACCCTAAACCCTAAACCCTAAACCCTAAACCCTAAACCCTAAACCCTAAACCCTAAACCCTAAACCCTAAACCCTAAACCCTAAACCCTAAACCCTAAACCCTAAACCCTAAACCCTAAACCCTAAACCCTAAACCCTAAACCCTAAACCCTAAACCCTAAACCCTAAACCCTAAACCCTAAACCCTAAACCCTAAACCCTAAACCCTAAACCCTAAACCCTAAACCCTAAACCCTAAACCCTAAACCCTAAACCCTAAACCCTAAACCCTAAACCCTAAACCCTAAACCCTAAACCCTAAACCCTAAACCCTAAACCCTAAACCCTAAACCCTAAACCCTAAACCCTAAACCCTAAACCCTAAACCCTAAACCCTAAACCCTAAACCCTAAACCCTAAACCCTAAACCCTAAACCCTAAACCCTAAACCCTAAACCCTAAACCCTAAACCCTAAACCCTAAACCCTAAACCCTAAACCCTAAACCCTAAACCCTAAACCCTAAACCCTAAACCCTAAACCCTAAACCCTAAACCCTAAACCCTAAACCCTAAACCCTAAACCCTAAACCCTAAACCCTAAACCCTAAACCCTAAACCCTAAACCCTAAACCCTAAACCCTAAACCCTAAACCCTAAACCCTAAACCCTAAACCCTAAACCCTAAAAACCCTAAACCCTAAACCCTAAACCCTAAACCCTAAACCCTAAACCCTAAACCCTAAAAACCCTAAACCCTAAACCCTAAACCCTAAACCCTAAACCCTAAACCCTAAACCCTAAACCCTAAACCCTAAACCCTAAACCCTAAACCCTAAACCCTAAACCCTAAACCCTAAACCCTAAACCCTAAACCCTAAACCCTAAACCCTAAACCCTAAACCCTAAACCCTAAACCCTAAAACCCTAAACCCTAAACCCTAAACCCTAAACCCTAAACCCTAAACCCTAAACCCTAAACCCTAAACCCTAAACCCTAAACCCTAAACCCTAAAACCCTAAACCCTAAACCCTAAACCCTAAACCCTAAACCCTAAACCCTAAACCCTAAACCCTAAACCCTAAACCCTAAACCCTAAACCCTAAACCCTAAACCCTAAACCCTAAACCCTAAACCCTAAACCCTAAACCCTAAACCCTAAACCCTAAACCCTAAACCCTAAACCCTAAACCCTAAACCCTAAACCCTAAACCCTAAACCCTAAACCCTAAACCCTAAACCCTAAACCCTAAACCCTAAACCCTAAACCCTAAACCCTAAACCCTAAACCCTAAACCCTAAACCCTAAACCCTAAACCCTAAACCCTAAACCCTAAACCCTAAACCCTAAACCCCCTAAACCCTAAACCCTAAACCCTAAACCCTAAACCCTAAACCCTAAACCCTAAACCCTAAACCCTAAACCCTAAACCCTAAACCCTAAACCCTAAACCCTAAACCCTAAACCCTAAACCCTAAACCCTAAACCCTAAACCCTAAACCCTAAACCCTAAACCCTAAACCCTAAACCCTAAACCCTAAACCCTAAACCCTAAACCCTAAACCCTAAACCCTAAACCCTAAACCCTAAACCCTAAACCCTAAACCCTAAACCCTAAACCCTAAACCCTAAACCCTAAACCCTAAACCCTAAACCCTAAACCCTAAACCCTAAACCCTAAACCCTAAACCCTAAACCCTAAACCCTAAACCCTAAACCCTAAACCCTAAACCCTAAACCCTAAACCCTAAACCCTAAACCCTAAACCCTAAACCCTAAACCCTAAACCCTAAACCCTAAACCCTAAACCCTAAACCCTAAACCCTAAACCCTAAACCCTAAACCCTAAACCCTAAACCCTAAACCCTAAACCCTAAACCCTAAACCCTAAACCCTAAACCCTAAACCCTAAAAACCCTAAACCCTAAACCCTAAACCCTAAACCCTAAACCCTAAACCCTAAACCCTAAACCCTAAACCCTAAACCCTAAACCCTAAACCCTAAACCCTAAACCCTAAACCCTAAACCCTAAACCCTAAACCCTAAACCCTAAACCCTAAACCCTAAACCCTAAACCCTAAACCCTAAACCCTAAACCCTAAACCCTAAACCCTAAACCCTAAACCCTAAACCCTAAACCCTAAACCCTAAACCCTAAACCCTAAACCCTAAACCCTAAACCCTAAACCCTAAACCCTAAACCCTAAACCCTAAACCCTAAACCCTAAACCCTAAACCCTAAACCCTAAACCCTAAACCCTAAACCCTAAACCCTAAACCCTAAACCCTAAACCCTAAACCCTAAACCCTAAACCCTAAACCCTAAACCCTAAACCCTAAACCCTAAACCCTAAACCCTAAACCCTAAACCCTAAACCCTAAACCCTAAACCCTAAACCCTAAACCCTAAACCCTAAACCCTAAACCCTAAACCCTAAACCCTAAACCCTAAACCCTAAACCCTAAACCCTAAACCCTAAACCCTAAACCCTAAACCCTAAACCCTAAACCCTAAACCCTAAACCCTAAACCCTAAACCCTAAACCCTAAACCCTAAACCCTAAACCCTAAACCCTAAACCCTAAACCCTAAACCCTAAACCCTAAACCCTAAACCCTAAACCCTAAACCCTAAACCCTAAACCCTAAACCCTAAACCCTAAACCCTAAACCCTAAACCCTAAACCCTAAACCCTAAACCCTAAACCCTAAACCCTAAACCCTAAACCCTAAACCCTAAACCCTAAACCCTAAACCCTAAACCCTAAACCCTAAACCCTAAACCCTAAACCCTAAACCCTAAACCCTAAACCCTAAACCCTAAACCCTAAACCCTAAACCCTAAACCCTAAACCCTAAACCCTAAACCCTAAACCCTAAACCCTAAACCCTAAACCCTAAACCCTAAACCCTAAACCCTAAACCCTAAACCCTAAACCCTAAACCCTAAACCCTAAACCCTAAACCCTAAACCCTAAACCCTAAACCCTAAACCCTAAACCCTAAACCCTAAACCCTAAACCCTAAACCCTAAACCCTAAACCCTAAACCCTAAACCCTAAACCCTAAACCCTAAACCCTAAACCCTAAACCCTAAACCCTAAACCCTAAACCCTAAACCCTAAACCCTAAACCCTAAACCCTAAACCCTAAACCCTAAACCCTAAACCCTAAACCCTAAACCCTAAACCCTAAACCCTAAACCCTAAACCCTAAACCCTAAACCCTAAACCCTAAACCCTAAACCCTAAACCCTAAACCCTAAACCCTAAACCCTAAACCCTAAACCCTAAACCCTAAACCCTAAACCCTAAACCCTAAACCCTAAACCCTAAACCCTAAACCCTAAACCCTAAACCCTAAACCCTAAACCCTAAACCCTAAACCCTAAACCCTAAACCCTAAACCCTAAACCCTAAACCCTAAACCCTAAACCCTAAACCCTAAACCCTAAACCCTAAACCCTAAACCCTAAACCCTAAACCCTAAACCCTAAACCCTAAACCCTAAACCCTAAACCCTAAACCCTAAACCCTAAACCCTAAACCCTAAACCCTAAACCCTAAACCCTAAACCCTAAACCCTAAACCCTAAACCCTAAACCCTAAACCCTAAACCCTAAACCCTAAACCCTAAACCCTAAACCCTAAACCCTAAACCCTAAACCCTAAACCCTAAACCCTAAACCCTAAACCCTAAACCCTAAACCCTAAACCCTAAACCCTAAACCCTAAACCCTAAACCCTAAACCCTAAACCCTAAACCCCCTAAACCCTAAACCCTAAACCCTAAACCCTAAACCCTAAACCCTAAACCCTAAACCCTAAACCCTAAACCCTAAACCCTAAACCCTAAACCCTAAACCCTAAACCCTAAACCCTAAACCCTAAACCCTAAACCCTAAACCCTAAACCCTAAACCCTAAACCCTAAACCCTAAACCCTAAACCCTAAACCCTAAACCCTAAACCCTAAACCCTAAACCCTAAACCCTAAACCCTAAACCCTAAACCCTAAACCCTAAACCCTAAACCCTAAACC
>CM067553.1:49012609-49015109 GCA_034509755.1 Anisodus tanguticus | reverse complement strand
CCCTAAACCCTAAACCCTAAACCCTAAACCCTAAACCCTAAACCCTAAACCCTAAACCCTAAACCCTAAACCCTAAACCCTAAACCCTAAACCCTAAACCCTAAACCCTAAACCCTAAACCCTAAACCCTAAACCCTAAACCCTAAACCCTAAACCCTAAACCCTAAACCCTAAACCCTAAACCCTAAACCCTAAACCCTAAACCCCCTAAACCCTAAACCCTAAACCCTAAACCCTAAACCCTAAACCCTAAACCCTAAACCCTAAACCCTAAACCCTAAACCCTAAACCCTAAACCCTAAACCCTAAACCCTAAACCCTAAACCCTAAACCCTAAACCCTAAACCCTAAACCCTAAACCCTAAACCCTAAACCCTAAACCCTAAACCCTAAACCCTAAACCCTAAACCCTAAACCCTAAACCCTAAACCCTAAACCCTAAACCCTAAACCCTAAACCCTAAACCCTAAACCCTAAACCCTAAACCCTAAACCCTAAACCCTAAACCCTAAACCCTAAACCCTAAACCCTAAACCCTAAACCCTAAACCCTAAACCCTAAACCCTAAACCCTAAACCCTAAACCCTAAACCCTAAACCCTAAACCCTAAACCCTAAACCCTAAACCCTAAACCCTAAACCCTAAACCCTAAACCCTAAACCCTAAACCCTAAACCCTAAACCCTAAACCCTAAACCCTAAACCCTAAACCCTAAACCCTAAACCCTAAACCCTAAACCCTAAACCCTAAACCCTAAACCCTAAACCCTAAACCCTAAACCCTAAACCCTAAACCCTAAACCCTAAACCCTAAACCCTAAACCCTAAACCCTAAACCCTAAACCCTAAACCCTAAACCCTAAACCCTAAACCCTAAACCCTAAACCCTAAACCCTAAACCCTAAACCCTAAAAACCCTAAACCCTAAACCCTAAACCCTAAACCCTAAACCCTAAACCCTAAACCCTAAACCCTAAACCCTAAACCCTAAACCCTAAACCCTAAACCCTAAACCCTAAACCCTAAACCCTAAACCCTAAACCCTAAACCCTAAACCCTAAACCCTAAACCCTAAACCCTAAACCCTAAACCCTAAACCCTAAACCCTAAACCCTAAACCCTAAACCCTAAACCCTAAACCCTAAACCCTAAACCCTAAACCCTAAACCCTAAACCCTAAACCCTAAACCCTAAACCCTAAACCCTAAACCCTAAACCCTAAACCCTAAACCCTAAACCCTAAACCCTAAACCCTAAACCCTAAACCCTAAACCCTAAACCCTAAACCCTAAACCCTAAACCCTAAACCCTAAACCCTAAACCCTAAACCCTAAACCCTAAACCCTAAACCCTAAACCCTAAACCCTAAACCCTAAACCCTAAACCCTAAACCCTAAACCCTAAACCCTAAACCCTAAACCCTAAACCCTAAACCCTAAACCCTAAACCCTAAACCCTAAACCCTAAACCCTAAACCCTAAACCCTAAACCCTAAACCCTAAACCCTAAACCCTAAACCCTAAACCCTAAACCCTAAACCCTAAACCCTAAACCCTAAACCCTAAACCCTAAACCCTAAACCCTAAACCCTAAACCCTAAACCCTAAACCCTAAACCCTAAACCCTAAACCCTAAACCCTAAACCCTAAACCCTAAACCCTAAACCCTAAACCCTAAACCCTAAACCCTAAACCCTAAACCCTAAACCCTAAACCCTAAACCCTAAACCCTAAACCCTAAACCCTAAACCCTAAACCCTAAACCCTAAACCCTAAACCCTAAACCCTAAACCCTAAACCCTAAACCCTAAACCCTAAACCCTAAACCCTAAACCCTAAACCCTAAACCCTAAACCCTAAACCCTAAACCCTAAACCCTAAACCCTAAACCCTAAACCCTAAACCCTAAACCCTAAACCCTAAACCCTAAACCCTAAACCCTAAACCCTAAACCCTAAACCCTAAACCCTAAACCCTAAACCCTAAACCCTAAACCCTAAACCCTAAACCCTAAACCCTAAACCCTAAACCCTAAACCCTAAACCCTAAACCCTAAACCCTAAACCCTAAACCCTAAACCCTAAACCCTAAACCCTAAACCCTAAACCCTAAACCCTAAACCCTAAACCCTAAACCCTAAACCCTAAACCCTAAACCCTAAACCCTAAACCCTAAACCCTAAACCCTAAACCCTAAACCCTAAACCCTAAACCCTAAACCCTAAACCCTAAACCCCCTAAACCCTAAACCCTAAACCCTAAACCCTAAACCCTAAACCCTAAACCCTAAACCCTAAACCCTAAACCCTAAACCCTAAACCCTAAACCCTAAACCCTAAACCCTAAACCCTAAACCCTAAACCCTAAACCCTAAACCCTAAACCCTAAACCCTAAACCCTAAACCCTAAACCCTAAACCCTAAACCCTAAACCCTAAACCCTAAACCCTAAACCCTAAACCCTAAACCCTAAACCCTAAACCCTAAACCCTAAACCCTAAACC
>CM067553.1:48992609-49000109 GCA_034509755.1 Anisodus tanguticus | reverse complement strand
CCCTAAACCCTAAACCCTAAACCCTAAACCCTAAACCCTAAACCCTAAACCCTAAACCCTAAACCCTAAACCCTAAACCCTAAACCCTAAACCCTAAACCCTAAACCCTAAACCCTAAACCCTAAACCCTAAAACCCTAAACCCTAAACCCTAAACCCTAAACCCTAAACCCTAAACCCTAAACCCTAAACCCTAAACCCTAAACCCTAAACCCTAAACCCTAAACCCTAAACCCTAAACCCTAAACCCTAAACCCTAAACCCTAAACCCTAAACCCTAAACCCTAAACCCTAAACCCTAAACCCTAAACCCTAAACCCTAAACCCTAAACCCTAAACCCTAAACCCTAAACCCTAAACCCTAAACCCTAAACCCTAAACCCTAAACCCTAAACCCTAAACCCTAAACCCTAAACCCTAAACCCTAAACCCTAAACCCTAAACCCTAAACCCTAAACCCTAAACCCTAAACCCTAAACCCTAAACCCCCTAAACCCTAAACCCTAAACCCTAAACCCTAAACCCTAAACCCTAAACCCTAAACCCTAAACCCTAAACCCTAAACCCTAAACCCTAAACCCTAAACCCTAAACCCTAAACCCTAAACCCTAAACCCTAAACCCTAAACCCTAAACCCTAAACCCTAAACCCTAAACCCTAAACCCTAAACCCTAAACCCTAAACCCTAAACCCTAAACCCTAAACCCTAAACCCTAAACCCTAAACCCTAAACCCTAAACCCTAAACCCTAAACCCTAAACCCTAAACCCTAAACCCTAAACCCTAAACCCTAAACCCTAAAAACCCTAAACCCTAAACCCTAAACCCTAAACCCTAAACCCTAAACCCTAAACCCTAAACCCCCTAAACCCTAAACCCTAAACCCTAAACCCTAAACCCTAAACCCTAAACCCTAAACCCTAAACCCTAAACCCTAAACCCTAAACCCTAAACCCTAAACCCTAAACCCTAAACCCTAAACCCTAAACCCTAAACCCTAAACCCTAAACCCTAAACCCTAAACCCTAAACCCTAAACCCTAAACCCTAAACCCTAAACCCTAAACCCTAAACCCTAAACCCTAAACCCTAAACCCTAAACCCTAAACCCTAAACCCTAAACCCTAAACCCTAAACCCTAAACCCTAAACCCTAAAAACCCTAAACCCTAAACCCTAAACCCTAAACCCTAAACCCTAAACCCTAAACCCTAAACCCTAAACCCTAAACCCTAAACCCTAAACCCTAAACCCTAAACCCTAAACCCTAAACCCTAAACCCTAAACCCTAAACCCTAAACCCTAAACCCTAAACCCCCTAAACCCTAAACCCTAAACCCTAAACCCTAAACCCTAAACCCTAAACCCTAAACCCTAAACCCTAAACCCTAAACCCTAAACCCTAAACCCTAAACCCTAAACCCTAAACCCTAAAACCCTAAACCCTAAACCCTAAACCCTAAACCCTAAACCCTAAACCCTAAACCCTAAACCCTAAACCCTAAACCCTAAACCCTAAACCCTAAACCCTAAACCCTAAACCCTAAACCCTAAACCCTAAACCCTAAACCCTAAACCCTAAACCCTAAACCCTAAACCCTAAACCCTAAACCCTAAACCCTAAACCCTAAACCCTAAACCCTAAACCCTAAACCCTAAACCCTAAACCCTAAACCCTAAACCCTAAACCCTAAACCCTAAACCCTAAACCCTAAACCCTAAACCCTAAACCCTAAACCCTAAACCCTAAACCCTAAACCCTAAACCCTAAACCCTAAACCCTAAACCCTAAACCCTAAACCCTAAACCCTAAACCCTAAACCCTAAACCCTAAACCCTAAACCCTAAACCCTAAACCCTAAACCCTAAACCCTAAACCCTAAACCCTAAACCCTAAACCCTAAACCCTAAACCCTAAACCCTAAACCCTAAAAACCCTAAACCCTAAACCCTAAACCCTAAACCCTAAACCCTAAACCCTAAACCCTAAACCCTAAACCCTAAACCCTAAACCCTAAACCCTAAACCCTAAACCCTAAACCCTAAACCCTAAACCCTAAACCCTAAACCCTAAACCCTAAACCCTAAACCCTAAACCCTAAACCCTAAACCCTAAACCCTAAACCCTAAACCCTAAACCCTAAACCCTAAACCCTAAACCCTAAACCCCTAAACCCTAAACCCCCTAAACCCTAAACCCTAAACCCTAAACCCTAAACCCTAAACCCTAAACCCTAAACCCTAAACCCTAAACCCTAAACCCTAAACCCTAAACCCTAAACCCTAAACCCTAAACCCTAAACCCTAAACCCTAAACCCTAAACCCTAAACCCTAAACCCTAAACCCTAAACCCTAAACCCTAAACCCTAAACCCTAAACCCTAAACCCTAAACCCTAAACCCTAAACCCTAAACCCTAAACCCTAAACCCTAAACCCTAAACCCTAAACCCTAAACCCTAAACCCTAAACCCTAAACCCTAAACCCTAAACCCTAAACCCTAAACCCTAAACCCTAAACCCTAAACCCTAAACCCTAAACCCTAAACCCTAAACCCTAAACCCTAAACCCTAAACCCTAAACCCTAAACCCTAAACCCTAAACCCTAAACCCTAAACCCTAAACCCTAAACCCTAAACCCTAAACCCTAAACCCTAAACCCCCTAAACCCTAAACCCTAAACCCTAAACCCTAAACCCTAAACCCTAAACCCTAAACCCTAAACCCTAAACCCTAAACCCTAAACCCTAAACCCTAAACCCTAAACCCTAAACCCTAAACCCTAAACCCTAAACCCTAAACCCTAAACCCTAAACCCTAAACCCTAAACCCTAAACCCTAAACCCTAAACCCTAAACCCTAAACCCTAAACCCTAAACCCTAAACCCTAAACCCTAAACCCTAAACCCTAAACCCTAAACCCTAAACCCTAAACCCTAAACCCTAAACCCTAAACCCTAAACCCTAAACCCTAAACCCTAAACCCTAAACCCTAAACCCTAAACCCTAAACCCTAAACCCTAAACCCTAAACCCTAAACCCTAAACCCTAAACCCTAAACCCTAAACCCTAAACCCTAAACCCTAAACCCTAAACCCTAAACCCTAAACCCTAAACCCTAAACCCTAAACCCTAAACCCTAAACCCTAAACCCTAAACCCTAAACCCTAAACCCTAAACCCTAAACCCTAAACCCTAAACCCTAAACCCTAAACCCTAAACCCTAAACCCTAAACCCTAAACCCTAAACCCTAAACCCTAAACCCTAAACCCTAAACCCTAAACCCTAAACCCTAAACCCTAAACCCTAAACCCTAAACCCTAAACCCTAAACCCTAAAAACCCTAAACCCTAAACCCTAAACCCTAAACCCTAAACCCTAAACCCTAAACCCTAAACCCTAAACCCTAAACCCTAAACCCTAAACCCTAAACCCTAAACCCTAAACCCTAAACCCTAAACCCTAAACCCTAAACCCTAAACCCTAAACCCTAAACCCTAAACCCTAAACCCTAAACCCTAAACCCTAAACCCTAAACCCTAAACCCTAAACCCTAAACCCTAAACCCTAAACCCTAAACCCTAAACCCTAAACCCTAAACCCTAAACCCTAAACCCTAAACCCTAAACCCTAAACCCTAAACCCTAAACCCTAAACCCTAAACCCTAAACCCTAAACCCTAAACCCTAAACCCTAAACCCTAAACCCTAAACCCTAAACCCTAAACCCTAAACCCTAAACCCTAAACCCTAAACCCTAAACCCTAAACCCTAAACCCTAAACCCTAAACCCTAAACCCTAAACCCTAAACCCTAAACCCTAAACCCTAAACCCTAAACCCTAAACCCTAAACCCTAAACCCTAAACCCTAAACCCTAAACCCTAAACCCTAAACCCTAAACCCTAAACCCTAAACCCTAAACCCTAAACCCTAAACCCTAAACCCTAAACCCTAAACCCTAAACCCTAAACCCTAAACCCTAAACCCTAAACCCTAAACCCTAAACCCTAAACCCTAAACCCTAAACCCTAAACCCTAAACCCTAAACCCTAAACCCTAAACCCTAAACCCTAAACCCTAAACCCTAAACCCTAAACCCTAAACCCTAAACCCTAAACCCTAAACCCTAAACCCTAAACCCTAAACCCTAAACCCTAAACCCTAAACCCCTAAACCCTAAACCCTAAACCCTAAACCCTAAACCCTAAACCCTAAACCCTAAACCCTAAACCCTAAACCCTAAACCCTAAACCCTAAACCCTAAACCCTAAACCCTAAACCCTAAACCCTAAACCCTAAACCCTAAACCCTAAACCCTAAACCCTAAACCCTAAACCCTAAACCCTAAACCCTAAACCCTAAACCCTAAACCCTAAACCCTAAACCCTAAACCCTAAACCCTAAACCCTAAACCCTAAACCCTAAACCCTAAACCCTAAACCCTAAACCCTAAACCCTAAACCCTAAACCCTAAACCCTAAACCCTAAACCCTAAACCCTAAACCCTAAACCCTAAACCCTAAACCCTAAACCCTAAACCCTAAACCCTAAACCCTAAACCCTAAACCCTAAACCCTAAACCCTAAACCCTAAACCCTAAACCCTAAACCCTAAACCCTAAACCCTAAACCCTAAACCCTAAACCCTAAACCCTAAACCCTAAACCCTAAACCCTAAACCCTAAACCCTAAACCCTAAACCCTAAACCCTAAACCCTAAACCCTAAACCCTAAACCCTAAACCCTAAACCCTAAACCCTAAACCCTAAACCCTAAACCCTAAACCCTAAACCCTAAACCCTAAACCCTAAACCCTAAACCCTAAACCCTAAACCCTAAACCCTAAACCCTAAACCCTAAACCCTAAACCCTAAACCCTAAACCCTAAACCCTAAACCCTAAACCCTAAACCCTAAACCCTAAACCCTAAACCCTAAACCCTAAACCCTAAACCCTAAACCCTAAACCCTAAACCCTAAACCCTAAACCCTAAACCCTAAACCCTAAACCCTAAACCCTAAACCCTAAACCCTAAACCCTAAACCCTAAACCCTAAACCCTAAACCCTAAACCCTAAACCCTAAACCCTAAACCCTAAACCCTAAACCCTAAACCCTAAACCCTAAACCCTAAACCCTAAACCCTAAACCTAAACCCCCTAAACCCTAAACCCTAAACCCTAAACCCTAAACCCTAAACCCTAAACCCTAAACCCTAAACCCTAAACCCTAAACCCTAAACCCTAAACCCTAAACCCTAAACCCTAAACCCTAAACCCTAAACCCTAAACCCTAAACCCTAAACCCTAAACCCTAAACCCTAAACCCTAAACCCTAAACCCTAAACCCTAAACCCTAAACCCTAAACCCTAAACCCTAAACCCTAAACCCTAAACCCTAAACCCTAAACCCTAAACCCTAAACCCTAAACCCTAAACCCTAAACCCTAAACCCTAAACCCTAAACCCTAAACCCTAAACCCTAAACCCTAAACCCTAAACCCTAAAAACCCTAAACCCTAAACCCTAAACCCTAAAACCCTAAACCCTAAACCCTAAACCCTAAACCCTAAACCCTAAACCCTAAACCCTAAACCCTAAACCCTAAACCCTAAACCCTAAACCCTAAACCCTAAACCCTAAACCCTAAACCCTAAACCCTAAACCCTAAACCCTAAACCCTAAACCCTAAACCCTAAACCCTAAACCCTAAACCCTAAACCCTAAACCCTAAACCCTAAACCCTAAACCCTAAACCCTAAACCCTAAACCCTAAACCCTAAACCCTAAACCCTAAACCCTAAACCCTAAACCCTAAACCCTAAACCCTAAACCCTAAACCCTAAACCCTAAACCCTAAACCCTAAACCCTAAACCCTAAACCCTAAACCCTAAACCCTAAACCCTAAACCCTAAACCCTAAACCCTAAACCCTAAACCCTAAACCCTAAACCCTAAACCCTAAACCCTAAACCCTAAACCCTAAACCCTAAACCCTAAACCCTAAACCCTAAACCCTAAACCCTAAACCCTAAACCCTAAACCCTAAACCCTAAACCCTAAACCCTAAACCCTAAACCCTAAACCCTAAACCCTAAACCCTAAACCCTAAACCCTAAACCCTAAACTAAACCCTAAACCCCCTAAACCCTAAACCCTAAACCCTAAACCCTAAACCCTAAACCCTAAACCCTAAACCCTAAACCCTAAACCCTAAACCCTAAACCCTAAACCCTAAACCCTAAACCCTAAACCCTAAACCCTAAACCCTAAACCCTAAACCCTAAACCCTAAACCCTAAACCCTAAACCCTAAACCCTAAACCCTAAACCCTAAACCCTAAACCCTAAACCCTAAACCCTAAACCCTAAACCCTAAACCCTAAACCCTAAAACCCTAAACCCTAAACCCTAAACCCTAAACCCTAAACCCTAAACCCTAAACCCTAAACCCTAAACCCTAAACCCTAAACCCTAAACCCTAAACCCTAAACCCTAAACCCTAAACCCTAAACCCTAAACCCTAAACCCTAAACCCTAAACCCTAAACCCTAAACCCTAAACCCTAAACCCTAAACCCTAAACCCTAAACCCTAAACCCTAAACCCTAAACCCTAAAAAACCCTAAAAAACCCTAAAAACCCTAAACCCTAAACCCTAAACCCTAAACCCTAAACCCTAAACCCTAAACCCTAAACCCTAAACCCTAAACCCTAAACCCTAAACCCTAAACCCTAAACCCTAAACCCTAAACCCTAAACCCTAAACCCTAAACCCTAAACCCTAAACCCTAAACCCTAAACCCTAAACCCTAAACCCTAAACCCTAAACCCTAAACCCTAAACCCTAAACCCTAAACCCTAAACCCCCTAAACCCTAAACCCTAAAAACCCTAAACCCTAAACCCTAAACCCTAAACCCTAAACCCTAAACCCTAAACCCTAAACCCTAAACCCTAAAAACCCTAAACCCTAAACCCTAAACCCTAAACCCTAAACCCTAAACCCTAAACCCTAAACCCTAAACCCTAAACCCTAAACCCTAAACCCTAAACCCTAAACCCTAAACCCTAAACCCTAAACCCTAAACCCTAAACCCTAAACCCTAAACCCTAAACCCTAAACCCTAAACCCTAAACCCTAAACCCTAAACCCTAAACCCTAAAAACCCTAAACCCTAAACCCTAAACCCTAAACCCTAAACCCTAAACCCTAAACCCTAAACCCTAAACCCTAAACCCTAAACCCTAAACCCTAAACCCTAAACCCTAAACCCTAAACCCTAAACCCTAAACCCTAAACCCTAAACCCTAAACCCTAAACCCTAAACCCTAAACCCTAAACCCTAAACCCTAAACCCTAAACCCTAAACCCTAAACCCTAAACCCTAAACCCTAAACCCTAAACCCTAAACCCTAAACCCTAAACCCTAAACCCTAAACCCTAAACCCTAAACCCTAAACCCTAAACCCTAAACCCTAAACCCTAAACCCTAAACCCTAAACC
>CM067553.1:48972609-48987609 GCA_034509755.1 Anisodus tanguticus | reverse complement strand
AACCCTAAACCCTAAACCCTAAACCCTAAACCCTAAACCCTAAACCCTAAACCCTAAACCCTAAACCCTAAACCCTAAACCCTAAACCCTAAACCCTAAACCCTAAACCCTAAACCCTAAACCCTAAACCCTAAACCCTAAACCCTAAACCCCCTAAACCCTAAACCCTAAACCCTAAACCCTAAACCCTAAACCCTAAACCCTAAACCCTAAACCCTAAACCCTAAACCCTAAACCCTAAACCCTAAACCCTAAACCCTAAACCCTAAACCCTAAACCCTAAACCCTAAACCCTAAACCCTAAACCCTAAACCCTAAACCCTAAACCCTAAACCCTAAACCCTAAACCCTAAACCCTAAACCCTAAACCCTAAACCCTAAACCCTAAACCCTAAACCCTAAACCCTAAACCCTAAACCCTAAACCCTAAACCCTAAACCCTAAACCCTAAACCCTAAACCCTAAACCCTAAACCCTAAACCCTAAACCCTAAACCCTAAACCCTAAACCCTAAACCCTAAACCCTAAACCCTAAACCCTAAACCCTAAACCCTAAACCCTAAACCCTAAACCCTAAACCCTAAACCCTAAACCCTAAACCCTAAACCCTAAACCCTAAACCCTAAACCCTAAACCCTAAACCCTAAACCCTAAACCCTAAACCCTAAACCCTAAACCCTAAACCCTAAACCCTAAACCCTAAACCCTAAACCCTAAACCCTAAACCCTAAACCCTAAACCCTAAACCCTAAACCCTAAACCCTAAACCCTAAACCCTAAACCCTAAACCCTAAACCCTAAACCCTAAACCCTAAACCCTAAACCCTAAACCCTAAACCCTAAACCCTAAACCCTAAACCCTAAACCCTAAACCCTAAACCCTAAACCCTAAACCCTAAACCCTAAACCCTAAACCCTAAACCCTAAACCCTAAACCCTAAACCCTAAACCCTAAACCCTAAACCCTAAACCCTAAACCCTAAACCCTAAACCCTAAACCCTAAACCCTAAACCCTAAACCCTAAACCCTAAACCCTAAACCCTAAACCCTAAACCCTAAACCCTAAACCCTAAACCCTAAACCCTAAACCCTAAACCCTAAACCCTAAACCCTAAACCCTAAACCCTAAACCCTAAACCCTAAACCCTAAACCCTAAACCCTAAACCCTAAACCCTAAACCCTAAACCCTAAACCCTAAACCCTAAACCCTAAACCCTAAACCCTAAACCCTAAACCCTAAACCCTAAACCCTAAACCCTAAACCCTAAACCCTAAACCCTAAACCCTAAACCCTAAACCCTAAACCCTAAACCCTAAACCCTAAACCCTAAACCCTAAACCCTAAACCCTAAACCCTAAACCCTAAACCCTAAACCCTAAACCCTAAACCCTAAACCCTAAAAACCCTAAACCCTAAACCCTAAACCCCCTAAACCCTAAACCCTAAACCCTAAACCCTAAACCCTAAACCCTAAACCCTAAACCCTAAACCCTAAACCCTAAACCCTAAACCCTAAACCCTAAACCCTAAACCCTAAACCCTAAACCCTAAACCCTAAACCCTAAACCCTAAACCCTAAACCCTAAACCCTAAACCCTAAACCCTAAACCCTAAACCCTAAACCCTAAACCCTAAACCCTAAACCCTAAACCCTAAACCCTAAACCCTAAACCCTAAACCCTAAACCCTAAACCCCCTAAACCCTAAACCCTAAACCCTAAACCCTAAACCCTAAAAACCCTAAACCCTAAACCCTAAAAACCCTAAAAACCCTAAACCCTAAACCCTAAACCCTAAACCCTAAAAACCCTAAACCCTAAACCCTAAACCCTAAACCTAAAAACCCTAAACCCTAAAAACCCTAAACCCTAAACCCTAAACCCTAAACCCTAAACCCTAAACCCTAAACCCTAAACCCTAAACCCTAAACCCTAAACCCTAAACCCTAAACCCTAAACCCTAAACCCTAAACCCTAAACCCTAAACCCTAAACCCTAAACCCTAAACCCTAAACCCTAAACCCTAAACCCTAAACCCTAAACCCTAAACCCTAAACCCTAAACCCTAAACCCTAAACCCTAAACCCTAAACCCTAAACCCTAAACCCTAAACCCTAAACCCTAAACCCTAAACCCTAAACCCTAAACCCTAAACCCTAAACCCTAAACCCTAAACCCTAAACCCTAAACCCTAAACCCTAAACCCTAAACCCTAAACCCTAAACCCTAAACCCTAAACCCTAAACCCTAAACCCTAAACCCTAAACCCTAAACCCTAAACCCTAAACCCTAAACCCTAAACCCTAAACCCTAAACCCTAAACCCTAAACCCTAAACCCTAAACCCTAAACCCTAAACCCTAAACCCTAAACCCTAAACCCTAAACCCTAAACCCTAAACCCTAAACCCTAAACCCTAAACCCTAAACCCTAAACCCTAAACCCTAAACCCTAAACCCTAAACCCTAAACCCTAAACCCTAAACCCTAAACCCTAAACCCTAAACCCTAAACCCTAAACCCTAAACCCTAAACCCTAAACCCTAAACCCTAAACCCTAAACCCTAAACCCTAAACCCTAAACCCTAAACCCTAAACCCTAAACCCTAAACCCTAAACCCTAAACCCTAAACCCTAAACCCTAAACCCTAAACCCTAAACCCTAAACCCTAACCCTAAACCCTAAACCCTAAACCCTAAACCCTAAACCCTAAACCCTAAACCCTAAACCCTAAACCCTAAACCCTAAACCCTAAACCCTAAACCCTAAACCCTAAACCCTAAACCCTAAACCCTAAACCCTAAACCCTAAACCCTAAACCCTAAACCCTAAACCCTAAACCCTAAACCCTAAACCCTAAACCCTAAACCCTAAACCCTAAACCCTAAACCCTAAACCCTAAACCCTAAACCCTAAACCCTAAACCCTAAACCCTAAACCCTAAAAACCCTAAACCCTAAACCCTAAACCCTAAACCCTAAACCCTAAACCCTAAACCCTAAACCCTAAACCCTAAACCCTAAACCCTAAACCCTAAACCCTAAAACCCTAAACCCTAAACCCTAAACCCTAAACCCTAAACCCTAAACCCTAAACCCTAAACCCTAAACCCTAAACCCTAAACCCTAAACCCTAAACCCTAAACCCTAAACCCTAAACCCTAAACCCTAAACCCTAAACCCTAAACCCTAAACCCTAAACCCTAAACCCTAAACCCTAAACCCTAAACCCTAAACCCTAAACCCTAAACCCTAAACCCTAAACCCTAAACCCTAAACCCTAAACCCTAAACCCTAAACCCTAAACCCTAAACCCTAAACCCTAAACCCTAAACCCTAAACCCTAAACCCTAAACCCTAAACCCTAAACCCTAAACCCTAAACCCTAAACCCTAAACCCTAAACCCTAAACCCTAAACCCTAAACCCTAAACCCTAAACCCTAAACCCTAAACCCTAAACCCTAAACCCTAAACCCTAAACCCTAAACCCTAAACCCTAAACCCTAAACCCTAAACCCTAAACCCTAAACCCTAAACCCTAAACCCTAAACCCTAAACCCTAAAAACCCTAAACCCTAAACCCTAAACCCTAAACCCTAAACCCTAAACCCTAAACCCTAAACCCTAAACCCTAAACCCTAAACCCTAAACCCTAAACCCTAAACCCTAAACCCTAAACCCTAAACCCTAAACCCTAAACCCCCTAAACCCTAAACCCTAAACCCTAAACCCTAAACCCTAAACCCTAAACCCTAAACCCTAAACCCTAAACCCTAAACCCTAAACCCTAAACCCTAAACCCTAAACCCTAAACCCTAAACCCTAAACCCTAAACCCTAAACCCTAAACCCTAAACCCTAAACCCTAAACCCTAAACCCTAAACCCTAAACCCTAAACCCTAAACCCTAAACCCTAAACCCTAAACCCTAAACCCTAAACCCTAAACCCTAAACCCTAAACCCTAAACCCTAAACCCTAAACCCTAAACCCTAAACCCTAAACCCTAAACCCTAAACCCTAAACCCTAAACCCTAAACCCTAAACCCTAAACCCTAAACCCTAAACCCTAAACCCTAAACCCTAAACCCTAAACCCTAAACCCTAAACCCTAAACCCTAAACCCTAAACCCTAAACCCTAAACCCTAAACCCTAAACCCTAAACCCTAAACCCTAAACCCTAAACCCTAAACCCTAAACCCTAAACCCTAAACCCTAAACCCTAAACCCTAAACCCTAAACCCTAAACCCTAAACCCTAAACCCTAAACCCTAAACCCTAAACCCTAAACCCTAAACCCTAAACCCTAAACCCTAAACCCTAAACCCTAAACCCTAAACCCTAAACCCTAAACCCTAAACCCTAAACCCTAAACCCTAAACCCTAAACCCTAAACCCTAAACCCTAAACCCTAAACCCTAAACCCTAAACCCTAAACCCTAAACCCTAAACCCTAAACCCTAAACCCTAAACCCTAAACCCTAAACCCTAAACCCTAAACCCTAAACCCTAAACCCTAAACCCTAAACCCTAAACCCTAAACCCTAAACCCTAAACCCTAAACCCTAAACCCTAAACCCTAAACCCTAAACCCTAAACCCTAAACCCTAAACCCTAAACCCTAAACCCTAAACCCTAAACCCTAAACCCTAAACCCTAAACCCTAAACCCTAAACCCTAAACCCTAAACCCTAAACCCTAAACCCTAAACCCTAAACCCTAAACCCTAAAAACCCTAAACCCTAAACCCTAAACCCTAAACCCTAAACCCTAAACCCTAAACCCTAAACCCTAAACCCTAAACCCTAAACCCTAAACCCTAAACCCTAAACCCTAAACCCTAAACCCTAAACCCTAAACCCTAAACCCTAAACCCTAAACCCTAAACCCTAAACCCTAAACCCTAAACCCTAAACCCTAAACCCTAAACCCTAAACCCTAAACCCTAAACCCTAAACCCTAAACCCTAAACCCTAAACCCTAAACCCTAAACCCTAAACCCTAAACCCTAAACCCTAAACCCTAAACCCTAAACCCTAAACCCTAAACCCTAAACCCTAAACCCTAAACCCTAAACCCTAAACCCTAAACCCTAAACCCTAAACCCTAAACCCTAAACCCTAAACCCTAAACCCTAAACCCTAAACCCTAAACCCTAAACCCTAAACCCTAAACCCTAAACCCTAAACCCTAAACCCTAAACCCTAAACCCTAAACCCTAAACCCTAAACCCTAAACCCTAAACCCTAAACCCTAAACCCTAAACCCTAAACCCTAAACCCTAAACCCTAAACCCTAAACCCTAAACCCTAAACCCTAAACCCTAAACCCTAAACCCTAAACCCTAAACCCTAAACCCTAAACCCTAAACCCTAAACCCTAAACCCTAAACCCTAAACCCTAAACCCTAAACCCTAAACCCTAAACCCTAAACCCTAAACCCTAAACCCTAAACCCTAAACCCTAAACCCTAAACCCTAAACCCTAAACCCTAAACCCTAAAAACCCTAAACCCTAAACCCTAAACCCTAAACCCTAAACCCTAAACCCTAAACCCTAAACCCTAAACCCTAAACCCTAAACCCTAAACCCTAAACCCTAAACCCTAAACCCTAAACCCTAAACCCTAAACCCTAAACCCTAAACCCTAAACCCTAAACCCTAAACCCTAAACCCTAAACCCTAAACCCTAAACCCTAAACCCTAAACCCTAAACCCTAAACCCTAAACCCTAAACCCTAAACCCTAAACCCTAAACCCTAAACCCTAAACCCTAAACCCTAAACCCTAAACCCTAAAAACCCTAAACCCTAAACCCTAAACCCTAAACCCTAAACCCTAAACCCTAAACCCTAAACCCTAAACCCTAAACCCTAAACCCTAAACCCTAAACCCTAAACCCTAAACCCTAAACCCTAAACCCTAAACCCTAAACCCTAAACCCTAAACCCTAAACCCTAAACCCTAAACCCTAAACCCTAAACCCTAAACCCTAAACCCTAAACCCTAAACCCTAAACCCTAAACCCTAAACCCTAAACCCTAAACCCTAAACCCTAAACCCTAAACCCTAAACCCTAAACCCTAAACCCTAAACCCTAAACCCTAAACCCTAAACCCTAAACCCTAAACCCTAAACCCTAAACCCTAAACCCTAAACCCTAAACCCTAAACCCTAAACCCTAAACCCTAAACCCTAAACCCTAAACCCTAAACCCTAAACCCTAAACCCTAAACCCTAAACCCTAAACCCTAAACCCTAAACCCTAAACCCTAAACCCTAAACCCTAAACCCTAAACCCTAAACCCTAAACCCTAAACCCTAAACCCTAAACCCTAAACCCTAAACCCCCTAAACCCTAAACCCTAAACCCTAAACCCTAAACCCTAAACCCTAAACCCTAAACCCTAAACCCTAAACCCTAAACCCTAAACCCTAAACCCTAAACCCTAAACCCTAAACCCTAAACCCTAAACCCTAAACCCTAAACCCTAAACCCTAAACCCTAAACCCTAAACCCTAAACCCTAAACCCTAAACCCTAAACCCTAAACCCTAAACCCTAAACCCTAAACCCTAAACCCTAAACCCTAAACCCTAAACCCTAAACCCTAAACCCTAAACCCTAAACCCTAAACCCTAAACCCTAAACCCTAAACCCTAAACCCTAAACCCTAAACCCTAAACCCTAAACCCCCTAAACCCTAAACCCTAAACCCTAAACCCTAAACCCTAAACCCTAAACCCTAAACCCTAAACCCTAAACCCTAAACCCTAAAAACCCTAAACCCTAAACCCTAAACCCTAAACCCTAAACCCTAAACCCTAAACCCTAAACCCTAAACCCTAAACCCTAAACCCTAAACCCTAAACCCTAAACCCTAAACCCTAAACCCTAAACCCTAAACCCTAAACCCTAAACCCTAAACCCTAAACCCTAAACCCTAAACCCTAAACCCTAAACCCTAAACCCTAAACCCTAAACCCTAAACCCTAAACCCTAAACCCTAAACCCTAAACCCTAAACCCTAAACCCTAAACCCTAAACCCTAAACCCTAAACCCTAAACCCTAAACCCTAAACCCTAAACCCTAAACCCTAAACCCTAAACCCTAAACCCTAAACCCTAAACCCTAAACCCTAAACCCTAAACCCTAAACCCTAAACCCTAAACCCTAAACCCTAAACCCTAAACCCTAAACCCTAAACCCTAAACCCTAAACCCTAAACCCTAAACCCTAAACCCTAAACCCTAAACCCCCTAAACCCTAAACCCTAAACCCTAAAACCCTAAACCCTAAACCCTAAACCCTAAACCCTAAACCCTAAACCCTAAACCCTAAAAACCCTAAACCCTAAACCCTAAACCCTAAACCCTAAACCCTAAACCCTAAACCCTAAACCCTAAACCCTAAACCCTAAACCCTAAACCCTAAACCCTAAACCCTAAACCCTAAACCCTAAACCCTAAACCCTAAACCCTAAACCCTAAACCCTAAACCCTAAACCCTAAACCCTAAACCCTAAACCCTAAACCCTAAACCCTAAACCCTAAACCCTAAACCCTAAACCCTAAACCCTAAACCCTAAACCCTAAACCCTAAACCCTAAACCCTAAACCCTAAACCCTAAACCCTAAACCCTAAACCCTAAACCCTAAACCCTAAACCCTAAACCCTAAACCCTAAACCCTAAACCCTAAACCCTAAACCCTAAACCCTAAACCCTAAACCCTAAACCCTAAACCCTAAACCCTAAACCCTAAACCCTAAACCCTAAACCCTAAACCCTAAACCCTAAACCCTAAACCCTAAACCCTAAACCCTAAACCCTAAACCCTAAACCCTAAACCCTAAACCCTAAACCCTAAACCCTAAACCCTAAACCCTAAACCCTAAACCCTAAACCCTAAACCCTAAACCCTAAACCCTAAACCCTAAACCCTAAACCCTAAACCCTAAACCCTAAACCCTAAACCCTAAACCCTAAACCCTAAACCCTAAACCCTAAACCCTAAACCCTAAACCCTAAACCCTAAACCCTAAACCCTAAACCCTAAACCCTAAACCCTAAACCCTAAACCCTAAACCCTAAACCCTAAACCCTAAACCCTAAACCCTAAACCCTAAACCCTAAACCCTAAACCCTAAACCCTAAACCCTAAACCCTAAACCCTAAACCCTAAACCCCCTAAACCCTAAACCCTAAACCCTAAACCCTAAACCCTAAACCCTAAACCCTAAACCCTAAACCCTAAAAACCCTAAACCCTAAACCCTAAACCCTAAACCCTAAACCCTAAACCCTAAACCCTAAACCCTAAACCCTAAACCCTAAACCCTAAACCCTAAACCCTAAAAACCCTAAAAACCCTAAAAACCCTAAACCCTAAACCCTAAACCCTAAACCCTAAACCCTAAACCCTAAACCCTAAACCCTAAACCCTAAACCCTAAACCCTAAACCCTAAACCCTAAACCCTAAACCCTAAACCCTAAACCCTAAACCCTAAACCCTAAACCCTAAACCCTAAACCCTAAACCCTAAACCCTAAACCCTAAACCCTAAACCCTAAACCCTAAACCCTAAACCCTAAACCCTAAACCCTAAACCCTAAACCCTAAACCCTAAACCCTAAACCCTAAACCCTAAACCCTAAACCCTAAACCCTAAACCCTAAACCCTAAACCCTAAACCCTAAAAACCCTAAACCCTAAACCCTAAACCCTAAACCCTAAACCCTAAACCCTAAACCCTAAACCCTAAACCCTAAACCCTAAACCCTAAACCCTAAACCCTAAACCCTAAACCCTAAACCCTAAACCCTAAACCCTAAACCCTAAACCCTAAACCCTAAACCCTAAACCCTAAACCCTAAAACCCTAAACCCTAAACCCTAAACCCTAAACCCTAAACCCTAAACCCTAAACCCTAAACCCTAAACCCTAAACCCTAAACCCTAAACCCTAAACCCTAAACCCTAAACCCTAAACCCTAAACCCTAAACCCTAAACCCTAAACCCTAAACCCTAAACCCTAAACCCTAAACCCTAAACCCTAAACCCTAAACCCTAAACCCTAAACCCTAAACCCTAAACCCTAAACCCTAAACCCTAAACCCTAAACCCTAAACCCTAAACCCTAAACCCTAAACCCTAAACCCTAAACCCTAAACCCTAAACCCTAAACCCTAAACCCTAAACCCTAAACCCTAAACCCTAAACCCTAAACCCTAAACCCACCCTAAACCCTAAACCCTAAACCCTAAACCCTAAACCCTAAACCCTAAACCCTAAACCCTAAACCCTAAACCCTAAACCCTAAACCCTAAACCCTAAACCCTAAACCCTAAACCCTAAACCCTAAACCCTAAACCCTAAACCCTAAACCCTAAACCCTAAACCCTAAACCCTAAACCCTAAACCCTAAACCCTAAACCCTAAACCCTAAACCCTAAACCCTAAACCCTAAACCCTAAACCCTAAACCCTAAACCCTAAACCCTAAACCCTAAACCCTAAACCCTAAACCCTAAACCCTAAACCCTAAACCCTAAACCCTAAACCCTAAACCCTAAACCCTAAACCCTAAACCCTAAACCCTAAACCCTAAACCCTAAACCCTAAACCCTAAACCCTAAACCCTAAACCCTAAACCCTAAACCCTAAACCCTAAACCCTAAACCCTAAACCCTAAACCCTAAACCCTAAACCCTAAACCCTAAACCCTAAACCCTAAACCCTAAACCCTAAACCCTAAACCCTAAACCCTAAACCCTAAACCCTAAACCCCCTAAACCCTAAACCCTAAACCCTAAACCCTAAACCCTAAACCCTAAACCCTAAAAACCCTAAACCCTAAACCCTAAACCCTAAACCCTAAACCCTAAACCCTAAACCCTAAACCCTAAACCCTAAACCCTAAACCCTAAACCCTAAACCCTAAACCCTAAACCCTAAACCCTAAACCCTAAACCCTAAACCCTAAACCCTAAACCCTAAACCCTAAACCCTAAACCCTAAACCCTAAACCCTAAACCCTAAACCCTAAACCCTAAACCCCTAAACCCTAAACCCTAAACCCTAAACCCTAAACCCTAAACCCTAAACCCTAAACCCTAAACCCTAAACCCTAAACCCTAAACCCTAAACCCTAAACCCTAAACCCTAAACCCTAAACCCTAAACCCTAAACCCTAAACCCTAAACCCTAAACCCTAAACCCTAAACCCTAAACCCTAAACCCTAAACCCTAAACCCTAAACCCTAAACCCTAAACCCTAAACCCTAAACCCTAAACCCTAAACCCTAAACCCTAAACCCTAAACCCTAAACCCTAAACCCTAAACCCTAAACCCTAAACCCTAAACCCTAAACCCTAAACCCTAAACCCTAAACCCTAAACCCTAAACCCTAAACCCTAAACCCTAAACCCTAAACCCTAAACCCTAAACCCTAAACCCTAAACCCTAAACCCTAAACCCTAAACCCTAAACCCTAAACCCTAAACCCTAAACCCTAAACCCTAAACCCTAAACCCTAAACCCTAAACCCTAAACCCTAAACCCTAAACCCTAAACCCTAAAAACCCTAAACCCTAAACCCTAAACCCTAAACCCTAAACCCTAAACCCTAAACCCTAAACCCTAAACCCTAAACCCTAAACCCTAAACCCTAAACCCTAAACCCTAAACCCTAAACCCTAAACCCTAAACCCTAAACCCTAAACCCTAAACCCTAAACCCTAAACCCTAAACCCTAAACCCTAAACCCTAAACCCTAAACCCTAAACCCTAAACCCTAAAAACCCTAAACCCTAAACCCTAAACCCTAAACCCTAAACCCTAAACCCTAAACCCTAAACCCTAAACCCTAAACCCTAAACCCTAAACCCTAAACCCTAAACCCTAAACCCTAAACCCTAAACCCTAAACCCTAAACCCTAAACCCTAAACCCTAAACCCTAAACCCTAAACCCTAAACCCTAAACCCTAAACCCTAAACCCTAAACCCTAAACCCTAAACCCTAAACCCTAAACCCTAAACCCTAAACCCTAAACCCTAAACCCTAAACCCTAAACCCTAAACCCTAAACCCTAAACCCTAAACCCTAAACCCTAAACCCTAAACCCTAAACCCTAAACCCTAAACCCTAAACCCTAAACCCTAAACCCTAAACCCCCTAAACCCTAAACCCTAAACCCTAAACCCTAAACCCTAAACCCTAAACCCTAAACCCTAAACCCTAAACCCTAAACCCTAAACCCTAAACCCTAAACCCTAAAAACCCTAAACCCTAAACCCTAAACCCTAAACCCTAAACCCTAAACCCTAAACCCTAAACCCTAAACCCTAAACCCTAAACCCTAAACCCTAAACCCTAAACCCTAAACCCTAAACCCTAAACCCTAAACCCTAAACCCTAAACCCTAAACCCTAAACCCTAAACCCTAAACCCTAAACCCTAAACCCTAAACCCTAAACCCTAAACCCTAAACCCTAAACCCTAAACCCTAAACCCTAAACCCTAAACCCCCTAAACCCTAAACCCTAAACCCTAAACCCTAAACCCTAAACCCTAAACCCTAAACCCTAAACCCTAAACCCTAAACCCTAAACCCTAAACCCTAAACCCTAAACCCTAAACCCTAAACCCTAAACCCTAAACCCTAAACCCCCTAAACCCTAAACCCTAAACCCTAAACCCTAAACCCTAAACCCTAAACCCTAAACCCTAAACCCTAAACCCTAAACCCTAAACCCTAAACCCTAAACCCTAAACCCTAAACCCTAAACCCTAAACCCTAAACCCTAAACCCTAAAAACCCTAAACCCTAAACCCTAAACCCTAAACCCTAAACCCTAAACCCTAAACCCTAAACCCTAAACCCTAAACCCTAAACCCTAAACCCTAAACCCTAAACCCTAAACCCTAAACCCTAAACCCTAAACCCTAAACCCTAAACCCTAAACCCTAAACCCTAAACCCTAAACCCTAAACCCTAAACCCTAAACCCTAAACCCTAAACCCTAAACCCTAAACCCTAAACCCTAAACCCTAAACCCTAAACCCTAAACCCTAAACCCTAAACCCTAAACCCTAAACCCTAAACCCTAAACCCTAAACCCTAAAAAACCCCAAACCCCGAACTCCCAAACCCCGAACCCCAAACCCCCGAACCCTAAACCCCGAACTCCTAAACTCTCCGAACTCAAACTTAAATCCCAACCCCGAACCCTAAAACCCCCGAACCCTAAACCCCGAACCTCGAACCCTCGAACCCTAAACCCCCGAACTCTCTAAACCCCCGAACTCCGAACCTCTAAACCCCGAACCCTAAACCCCGAACCCTGAACCCCCGAACCCTAAACCTCCCGAACCCTAAACCCCCCGAACTCCAAACCCCGAACTCCTAAACCCTCGAACCCTAAACCCCCGAACCCCGAACCCCCGAACCCCGAACTCCCCGAACCTCGAACTCCCGAACTCCCAACCCCGAACCCCTAAAACCCTCGAACCCTAAACCCCCGAACCCCGAACTCCCGAACCCTAAACCCCCGAACCCTAAACCCCTAAACCTCGAACCCTCCCGAACCCCAAACCCTAAACCCCCGAACCCTAAACCCTAAACTCCTAAACTCCAAACCCCGAACCCCGAACCTCTAAAACTCCCGAACCCCGAACCCCGAACCTCGAACCCCGAACTCTAAACCTCAAACCCCCGAACCCCGAACCCCTAAACCCTAAACCCTCGAACCCTAAACTCCTAAACCCCGAACTCCCGAACCTCTAAACCCTAAACTCCCGAACCCTCGAACTCCTAAACCTCTAAACTCCTAAACCCTAAACCCTAAACCCTAAACTCCTAAACCCTAAAACCCCAAACCTCCCGAACCTTCGAACCCTAAACTCCCCCAAACCCCGAACTCCCTCGAACTCCCCGAACCCCCGAACCCCGAACTCCCGAACCCCGAACCCTAAACCTCGAACCCCCGAACCCCCCAACCTCCGAACCCCCGAACTCCTAAACCCCGAACTCCTAAACCCTAAACCCTAAACTCCTAAACCCTAAACCCTAAACCTTAAACCCTAAACCCTAAACCTCAAACCCTAAACTCCTAAACTCGAACTCGAACTCTAAACCCCGAACCCTCAACCCCGAACTCGAACTCGAACCCCGAACCTCGAACTCCCCGAACTCCCGAACTCCCCGAACCCTAAACCCCAAACCCCGAACCCCCGAACCCTAAACCCTAAACTCCTAAACTCTAAACCTCCCGAACCCCCAACCTCAAAACCCCCGAACCTCTAACCCCCGAACCTCTAAACCTCCCGAACCCCGAACCCCGAACTCTAAACCCCTCAACCCCCGAACCCCGAACCCTCGAACCCTAAACCCTAAACCCCGAACCCCGAACCCCGAACTCCTAAACTCCTAAACTCTAAACCCCGAACCTCCTAAACCCCGAACTCCCGAACCTCTAAACCCTAAACCCCGAACTCTAAACCCTCAACCCTAAACCCCGAACCTCTAAACTCTAAACCGAACTAAACCCTAAACCCTAAACCCTAAACCCTAAACTCTAAACCCTAAACCCCGAACCCCCTAAAACCCTAAAACCCTAAACCCCCGAACTCCCCGAACCCCGAACCCCCGAACCCTAAACCCTAAACCCTAAACCCCAAACCCCAAACCCTAAACCCTAAACCCTAAACCCTAAACCCTAAACCCTAAACCCCTAAACCCTAAACCCCGAACCCCGAACCCCCGAAACCCTAAACCCTAAACCCCGAACTCCCGAACCCCGAACCCCAAACCCCAAAAACCCTAAACCCTGAACCCTAAACCCTAAACCCTAAACCCTAAACCCTGAACCCTAAACCCTGAACCCTGAACCCCCGAACTCAACCTAAACCTCGAACCCCGAACCTAAACCCTAACCCCTAAACCCGAAACCCTAAACCCTAAACCCTAAACCCCGAACCCTCAAACCCGAAACCCTAAACCTCTAAACCCTAAACCCTAAACCCTAAACTCCCTCCAACCCTAAACCCTAAACCCTAAACCCTAAACCCTAAACCCTAAACCCTAAACCCTAAACCCTAAACCCTAAACCCTAAACCCCGAACCCTAAACCCTAAAACCCCGAAACCCTCGAACCCTAAACCCCGAACCCCAAACCCCGAACCCTAAACCCTAAACCCTAAACCCTAAACTCCTAAACCCCGAACCCTAAACCCAAACCCTAAACCCCGAACCCTAAACTCAAACCCTGAACTCCTCAATCAACCCTCAACCTAAACCCCGAACCTCCGAATCCCGAACCGAACCCTAAACCCTCGAACCCTAAACCCCGAACTTTAAATTAACTCGAACCCTAAACCTCGAACCCTAAATTTCGAACTCTTAAACCCCGAACTCTAAACCCTAAACCCTAATCCTCTTAACCCTAAACTCCCCGAACCCTTTAACCTCGAACTCCGAAACCCCGAACCCTAAACCTCGAACTCAAACTCGAACTCCTAAACCCCGAACCCTAAACCCCGAACCCTAAACCGAACTCGAACCCTAAACCCCGAACCCTAAACCTCTAAACCCTAAACCCCGAACCCTAAAACCCCGAACCCTAAACCTCGAACCCTAAACCCCGAACCCTAAACCCCGAACCTAAACCCTAAACCCTAAACCCTAAACCCTAAACCTCGAACCCTAAACTCCCCTAAACCCTAAACCCTAAACCCTAAACCCTAAACCCTAAACCCTAAACCCTAAACCCTAAACCCTAAACCCTAAACTCGAACCCTAAACCTCGAACCCTAAACCCCCGAACCCTAAACCTCGAACTCCTAAACCCTAAACCCTAAACCCCGAACCCTAAACCCCCGAACCCTAAACCCCGAACCCTAAACCTCTAAACCCTAAACCCCGAACCCTAAACCTCGAACCTAAACCCTAAACCCAAACCTCAACCCTAAACCCCTAAACCCTAAACCCTAAACCCTAA